>WBMV01004528.1:192184-338945 GCA_013396655.1 Campylorhamphus procurvoides
GGCCGGGGCAACCCCGCACGGCACCGAACCGGGCCGGGCCGGAGCTTCCCCGCGCCCGCCGCAGGGCATGGGCGCCGCGGGGCCGCGCTGCGCCGCCGAGCCCCAGCCCCATGACACCTCGCCGCAGCAAGTGAGTGCGGAGCGCGCCCGGGCGGTGAGTGCCCGCTGTGCTCCGGCCGGCCTCCCTGGGCAGCGCGTCCCTCCCGGGCCGGCGCTAGAACGAAGGGAGCCGGCGTCCCCGCTACGCTCAGCTGCTCTGTGCCGCTGGGGCAGCCCGCGGTTTTGTTATTCCTATGAGGGAAGCTCGCCCGTCGCTGTCTCCGGGCGGGGCGGGAGGGGAAGCGAAGGGCAGGGCAGGGCAGGGCAGGGTTAGCTGCCGGGGGTCCCGCGGGGCGCGGCCGGGCCGGGCTCGGCTCTGCCGCCTCCACCTGCGCGGCGGCCCCTCGGCACGGCGGACTGGCCGGTCCTTCTCCCTCTTCCCCTGCAGGGCGCCGGCGGCCCGGCCTCGGGAGGGAGCATGTGGTGAGAGGATGGGGCTGCGTCCCGCGGGGGCTCGTCATGGCCAGGGAGGACTCGGTGAAGTGCCTGCGCTGCCTGCTCTACGCCCTCAACCTGCTCTTCTGGGTGAGTGCCGCGGCGCGGGCAGGGCAGGGCCGGGACGGGCAGGTGCCGTCCCGGGGCGCAGGGCGGGATGGCCGGCAGGAGGTGCCGCCTTGGTGCCCTCGGCCCCGTGCCGGACAGCACCCTAAAGGGAGCACTGATCACGGGGGCGCGGGGCAAACAGTGCCTTTGGAAACTAGATGAAAGTAAAATTGAATTGTGTTACACTTATGAATTTGTGCAGTTTGTAAGGAGGGTAATATTCATGGGTGCTGTGGCTTCCCAACTCGGCGTGTTTGTGATCATCCTGTGACCTGAGATGAACTCCAAGCTCTCACAGGTACCTGAGCAGTCTGCTCTGCCAAGGCCCTGCCCAGAGTCTTTTTTGTGCATTCCGTGACCAGATCCTAACTGGCAGGCAAGGCCCATTTCACAGAATTATGGAATCAGCTCGGCTAGAAGAGACCTCCAAGATCATAAAGTCAAAAACCTCTTGATCCAACACCACTGTGATTACTAGATCATGGCACTAAGTACCTCATCCAGTCTCATCTTAAAAACCTCCAGGGATTGTGAATCCACCGCCTGTCTAGGGAGGCCATGCCAGTGCCTGATTACTCTGTCTGTAAAAAAATTCTTCCTAATCTCTAACCTAAACCTCCCCTGGCAGAGCCTAAGCCAGTGCCTTCTTGTCCTGTTGCTGGTTGCCTGGGAGAAGAGACCAACCCCCACCTGGCTACAACCTCCTTTTAGGTAATTGTAGAGAGTGATGGAGACACCCCTGAGCCTCCTCTTCTCCAGACTAAACAACCCAGCTCCCTCAGCCTCTTCTCATAGGACTTGTGCTGAATTCCCTTCATCAGTCTCATTGCTCTTCTCTGGATCTGTTCCAGCACCTCAGTATCCTTCCTAACTTGAGGGCCCCAAAACTGAACACAGTACTCAAGGTGTGGCCTCACCAGCACTGAGTACAGAGGAAGAATCACCTCCCTCATCCTGCTGGACACACTATTCTTGATACAGACCAGGATGACATTAGCCTTCTTGGCTACCTGGGCACACTGCTGGCTCATGTTCATTTCTTTTCTTTTGAGGATTTCAGTCAAAGCTGTATTTATAGAAGCAGGGTTTCTTGCTCTCCAGCATAAGTGGGTGTGATCAACACTTGTTCCTTAAACTTTCAGAGCTCTGAAGAATCAGCAAGATGGATATTGCTCAGGGTCCTCACTCACTTGCACCAATTGCAGTCTTTCACCTGAATAGTTGAGATTTGTGCAGGATAAGGGTAAGAGAGCAAAAGGGCAAAAGTCATGACATCCCACACCTGTTCACAATGGCTTACTGCTGAGGTGATGTAGATTCTTAATTTTTTTCCACCTGCATCCAGCTTGGGTCCCCAACACAGGAAGGACATTGGCCTGTTTGGGTGAGTCCCACCAGTTTGATTAGAGGGATGGTGCACCTCTCCAGTGACGATAGGATGAGAAAACTCGGGTTTTTCAGCCTGGAAAAGAGAAGGCTTTGGGGTCACCTAATTGCAGCCTTCTGGTACCTGAAAGGAACCTAAAAGGAAGATGGAAAGGGACTAAGGGGGCATGGCTTCAAACTGAGATTAGGCTTAGATTAGGTATTAGGAAGAAATTCTTTGCTGTGACGGTAGTGAGGCACTTGAACAGGTTGCCCAGAAATGCTGTGAACTCTCCATCCCTGGAAGTGTTCAAGACCAGGCTGGATGGGCCTTTGAACAACCTGTTCTAGTAAAAGGTGTCCCTGCCTGTGGCGGGGCGATTGGTATTGAGATGAAGTCCCATGATTACTGAAAATTAAATGTGGATCAGAATACAAGAGAGAAAACTGCCAAGCAACATTTTGAACAAATAGTACTTTTTATATAATGAAAGTGATCTAAAAATATGTTGAAAGTATGTAGCTTTGTATATTGTGTTTAATAGAGAGGAAAAATAAATTATTTAGTGTATGTAGCAATAAAGCCTTTTAATAGATGAGGAAAGCTTTCTTTAAAAAAATGTGTAATTTTGTCTAGCATCATAATTTTCATTGGATTATGTACAAAATCTACAACCCTATATTTTCTTCTAAGATGAGGGTTGCCTATGCTCAGCTGACCTGAGTTCAGCTTTGGATTTTTACACATACACTGTGAGTGTTGAGTGAACGGACATTTACATGGTTGAAAACATAATGTTCATTTGTTTGGTGCTTACCTCTGGTTTCCATGATTCCTAATTTGAGCTGTCCTCAACAGTTCCTATTTTGCATCTTAACTCAGTGCTGTGTTTGACCCCTTAGGCTTTCTTTGGTCTTTTCCCTTGCTCTCTTTGCTCCTTGCCTGCTGCGTCCCAATCAGATGTATTATTCAGGAGCAGCTATTTATACTTGAAGTAGACATTTAGGTGGTACCCAAATTACACATGAGGCTATACCTTCATGCTGTGTCAGTTATTTGTCATGTAGTGGTGGTAGGCTTGTTGCTGGAGCTGAGTGCTTCGTTTTTCAGTCCTCAGATACTTTGTGTAGGAAAGCCCACCCTTATCTGTGGAGGGAACTAGTCTGTTGGATTGCAGTTCTTCTCTAGGAAGACCAAGGTCTCATCTGGGAGATTTAAATGTGTCTGCCCACTTTGCTCAAATTCTAAATTCCTTTCTATGTTAGATTACTCCTTCCTACTTTTCATTGGTTTTTTCCATGTGTTTTTGTTGGACCTCGGGCATGGAACTACACACCATCTTTGTGCTTGTCGGTGGAACAGCACTAATTGCATATGTAATGTGGTGCTGCTTTTAACTTTGTACGTTCTCAAGGCATATCTAAATTTGGTTTTAAGCATTCATTGCTAGAAATAATTTCCCGTTCTTTAGATTTTGTTGCCCTCTTAAAAATGTTGTCTTAGATCACCCTTACCTAGAAAGTGTTTTTTTTCTTGTTTTTTTTCCTCTTTTTCCTTTTTTTTTTTTTTTTTTAAACCTTAGGCATATAGGATAAAGGATCTGTTGAGTCTGTTGTGGTGTGAGAAGTCATGGGGAAGAAAACAGCAACTTCTTGATCTTTTCTCTGAAATATAAAAAAGTCTGTAATTAATCCTTCTAGCGGAGGCCTGGACACAGGAGAATGCACCAAAGCAGTTAAGTGAAATCTGTATGGTTCTGAAGTGTGTGAATATATAATTAAACAATACATACCAGTATACCAGATGACTTGCACCACAGATGTTGCAAAGATTTAAATCTGTTTTCCATAATGTATATAAAAGCAAAGATGGGGAACTTAAATGAAAAATTGGCCAGTTCATTTGGAGTCCTCTTCATTTTGCAAAGCAGATGAATGCACTGGTTTGGTTAAAACCAAATAAACAAATAAGCAAAAAACCTCTGAGTCTGCCAGAACTGCATGTTAAGAAATAGGATGTGTGATGGAGGGGTAGTTAAATGTATTGCAGTTACATCAGACTTTGGAGGAATGAGCATGTATAACCTCTTTCTGCTGCCGACCTGGTTCTGTTTGGATGTGTATTTAACAGCTAAATACAAATCTGTTATCAGCCGCTTGTTGTAGTGAAATCTTCCATATCTTTTCCTCTGTCAGAGCTTGAATCTTTTTCTGTTCAGCTTAGTGGAAGTTTTGCCACTGCCTTTTCTAAGTGTCGTAGCATGATCCACAGGGCAGAGTTTTCTTGTGAAAAATTTGCCTGGCAATAGGTGTTTATCCACTGGTGTGGGCATGGGAACAATGATCTCCCCTTGCCACTGCTCTTCCTTCCATTCAGAAAGTTCTGTTTGTTGCTTATGTTAGTGCTTACTTGAGTAAATACCAGCCTAGGTTATGGGCTGCATGTCAGAAAGTTTAGTTGCGAACAGCCCCTTGAAAATGTGCAGCAGCCATGTTCCTACTGAGCATGGTGGGTTCTATCTGAATGGGTCAAGAAGAGAGTAGTGCTGTTATTCCAAAGTCTGTACAGACCCCCTGACCTGGTCCGTATACGTGTAATTCTCTTCAAGCCTGATGTTGGAGAGTGTTATGCTTTCACTTGCTTCCTTCCTTCCCAGGGGCCATTGCCTCCGAATGACTTCAAACCCATTGATAATGTGACCAGTGGCTATGTCAGTTATCAGTGTTTGACTGAAAACAGTGAAGATGTTCAAACAGCATATTTTGACTTTTTAAAATCACGGTTTGATTATGGGTCCTGGCTGGAATAAAGTGACATTCTCTCCTTGTTTCACTATGATGGTGTTCAACAATAGGTGTAACCACACACTGTGCAAAAAGGATTGCTTTCTTCTCCAGGCTGGGGACTTGAAGCTTTTGAAGTCATGAATAAAACTGTGCAAGAGCCAGTAGTTACTGTCTAGTAAGATCTGAGTGCCAAGCTCTTAAAAAGGAACCTCTGAAGTTAAGCTTCAAAGTGTGTCCTGTGTGCAGCTGTCCCAGTGTGTGTATGATGGGACTGCAACACTTGTCATTGCCAGCGTGGTGAGGACAGACTAGTGCGTGTGAAGCTCCTTAAGATAACATAACTGAACTGGCTAATCTGGTCATGAATGCTGCTGGAAAACTGAAGATGCAAATGCTTGCTTCAACACACTGCTGTCTTCATAATTTGGTTGCTTTCGGCACCTGCAGAAGGAGACACATGACAGAACTTTATTGGTCAGTCTGCTGCCATCCTTATACCTTTTCTAGATGTACAGCTACACTGTACACGTAAAATGTACAGCTGTGTACTGTTCGGAAAGAAACTTTCTATATTGTGCTCAGCTGATGAGCTGTGATTTACCTGTGTGTGCATGACAGGGAGGCAGGCAGGCAGGAAGTGTTGTATGTAATGCTTTCTGTAATTTTTGGCCTAAAGTCTGCTTAGCTGTAAATACTTCATAAGCAATCAGCTGGAAGCTCAGGGCTCTGTTGTAGTGGATCACCGGGTTTTATAATGGACCAGTAAATATATTGCCTTTACTGCTCCAGAAAAATACTGATTTTGTGGATGCAACTAGATTGGTACTTTGGGAGCTGCAACTTGCAGTAGATCATGAAAGATTTTTTTTCTACTGAGGTGGAAATAAATCTGTTGTCAGTGCTCTAATTGTTGTTAAGTGACTGACCTTGGTAATAGGCCTGCAATACCTTTCTGGAAGCTGTTTTCAAGGTCAATTGAATCATGCATTGGACTGCAAGATGTCTCTTTCAGAGCAGGGAAAGTTCCATTTTCAGGACTTCCTCAGTCTTCTAATTTCATAAGACTTTTTTATACTGTGCCCTGGGCAAGAAATATCCTTCAGATTAAATCCTGCAGTTAACATTTGATTTTGTTCTTCTGCAATACTCATATAAATGGGCGTCACTTTTTAGTGTAATTTACGAGAAAGAGAGATCCAACTTAATTCTGCAGGTGTTTCATTTTACACTCTGTAACACTGCTATTTGCAGTATATTACCTTCTGGACAGCCTGCTAAAACGAGGGGATCTCCAAAAATGCATGGTTTGATGTTTTGTGGTCAAGATTTAGTGCTTAGCTAAGCAGGTTATCTTAGTGGTGATTGAGAGAAGACATGCTCCTAGTGCTTCCTATTTTTCTGTTCTTAGTGGCAGTACTTATTATATCTAGATAATGTGCATGTCAGGACTTGGAGAAATTTAGTTTTGATAACTTTACAAACATACCTTATGCAGTTTATGAGGCTACAGGGTCTTTCATTCTTGTGGGTCTGTACTGTATTGGCAAGCTCCTGACACAGTTCCTGCTAGTAGCAGTCATGGATGTAACACAAGCATCTTCATTCATTTTGAAGACAGTATAACTTGTCCTCACAGAAACCCTCTTTGCCACACTTTGCAATGCTGCCATTGTTCTTCTGTACTTCGCTGTGGTCTCTTTCCCAGTTAAGCCACCTTGGCAAGCATTCGTGCTGGGCAGACCTTCAGTCGCAGAGCATGGTCAGCCCATAATAATGGCACAGGCATAACACAGGAGATGCCTGAGTTCAAGTAGCCCCTGGGGATTGTGCTAGAACAGGAACTAGCAAATGGTGCTGAATACAGGGAAAATTCAGTCTCCTGGCAGCTTAAAATAGTAGGGGAAAAAGCAAAGCAACAGCTTGGAGAGGCACAGGTTTCTACCTTCCTTTGCAATTCAGCCATATGTGTTCTTTAAAAAAGTTGTAATAGTCAAAATAGATGAATCAGGTTGTGATAGTAGATGCAAGTAAAAGCAGCACAATTATTTTGTCAATTTTCTAATTTTTTTAAAAAAAGCAAAGTATGCTTTACAGCAAAAGTGAAGGAAAAAGTCTGTATAGACTCTGTCTTGAGAAAACTGCCAACTTTTTTTTTGCTTTTCTGGTAAGCATGTGAGGCAGGAGCAGCTGCTATTGTATTGCCTGTAGTTGAGGATGACTATACTGTAGTGCCTTGGACAAATCAAGGTTGTAAGTTGCAGATGACTGTGTTGTAGGTGGTAAGGATCTCTTAACTGATTATTTATCGTGTCACTGGATATTTGAGCCAAGCCAGTGATGTTGCACTGCCTCAGGATGTGGTGTTTCTGTGGAGCAGTCTTTAAGCTTTCCTTCACACGCAGAACAGTACCACCTAATTTCAATTGTGTGGTTACAGCCAATAAACACTTCTGGCAGGTAGTGGAAATAGTTTTGCATCTATCTTGAATTTTTGTTTGTGAACAAAAGGCAAAAAAAAAATCACATAAAATGAAAGAGGAGCAAGCTTCCAGTTAATTTTCCGTTTGTTTTGAGTGCTCTGCCCATTTAAATCTTACGGTTTTGCCTGTGTGTACCACTTGAGAACTCAGAACCAGGGAATATTAGTGTTATGCAAGGAAGTAGTAGGAGTGGTTGGAAGCAGTGCTATTGTATTTCCTGTGTTTTCCAGCCTCAAATACATGTGTTTAAATATTTTAAGTTTTTTTGGCATAATTTTTCAAATCTGCAGTGACATGAGAAAAAAATCCGTCTATCCTCCCTTCTGCACAGAGGTTGTTTCTTCTGGTTTTCAACTTCCACTCTCATCAGTGGGATTTGTAGATACTTGGAGTGAATACAGTTCAGGACAATGTTTTAAATTTAAATGATGAATAATATCTATTGAAATGAACTCTGCATGGATGGGTATCTGTAGCACTGTAAACAAGGGGTTCATTCTAGGCTAATATACTCTGATTTTAGAGACTGCAGTTTGGACTTGTGTAATTGAAACCTGGTTTTCTTAGCATTCTTTGTATAAAGAAAACTCTGGCTTTTGTGGGAATATCGTGTCTTTTTAAAGGAATTCATTCAACAGAGGAAGCTATAGGAGGAGTTTTAAAGGACCAGAAACATTTTTAATTCGGGTATTTGAGAAATCTTTTACTTTTTGGTGTCTTTAGTCTGCATTATTTATGTAATATCATTCTGTTACCAGACCATGTCCTAACAAAGTAGAGTTCAGCCATAAATCATAATCGTTTATCCCAGTGTATCTTCATAGGTGGTATGGTTCACTCCGAGGGACACACTGACAGTGAACGATAGATGGGTTTCTGCAAAACTGTCCTGAAAAAGTGTCTTGATATGCTAATGGAAAGGAAAAAAATAAACCCAGACACCACCCCAATGTTAGAAATTACATTAGTATGCTATTTATTTGGCGTTCTGAAATCAGTGAACCACAGATGTTTTTTTGGTAATCCTCACAATTAACTCTGTGGAACTCATTGCATCAACCTTGAGGATGATGCACAAACCTATGCTGACAAAATTTGAGCCCAAGGGGAAGAAAAAACTGCTGACTCTGTTCTTTTACTGGTAAGGCAAGATCTCCAGCAAACTGGGAAGGTCCATCTGGACTGTAGATACTTGCATTTTGTTTTTTCCCTTTAAATTCACATCTCTTTCTGTTGAAGATAGCTACCCAATTATTCATGAATCTCCAGGCACTGCTTCTGTACTGTGAAGATTCTTTGGCATCTCAAGAGTCTGTGGTAGACTCTAGACAAGGCTCATAGGAATAATACCAGGTTTTTAAATATCTTGTAGCTATTGATACAGGGGACAGCTTAATTTTGTACATTTTTATAGGAATGTGTGATTTATTTAAAAGTACAGGTTCATTTTAGTCATCTTTGTGTACTCATGTATTGGCATGTAAAAGAGAAGACTTAGATGGTAAACCCACAATCAGCTGATATGTAGTCCTGTGGATCATAGGAAATAGATACTCTTTTTCCATGTCACTCTTGCAGGTGGTTTTTATATATATGGTTTTAAAATAATTTTCCTGCATCTGTGAGATTGACTACTGTCTGTGAATAAAAGCAAGCTGTAACAGAAATAAAATTAAGAGTACATTGTGTATATGTGAAGGCATATCAGCTTGATGGTGATGTGTGGCTTGTGATATGGATTAGGGCACTTGAGCTCTGAGCATTGCTGTGAATTACCCAGGATGCCTCCCCAAAGGCAAGAGGTCTCTTGACAGTGAGATTCTTACTTTTGAGGGAAGAGTGGCACAAGTTATATCCTAATAAGCAGTGCGGTGCTTGGGTAGTCATAGAGAAGAGGATGGATGAAAAAATACATGCACTTCCTTCCCTCTTTGCTTTTAACATACCCTTATGCTACACAGCCCAAAAGCTGATGTGGGTCTGACACACAGTACAAAGGTACCTGAGCCTGTTTGTGTGTTTGGGCTCTTGCTCCTTTCTACTGTGCTTGCTCTAGGAGCCTTGAACAGCCAACTGCTGGAAAACTTACTCATGTTCCCCAGGAGGGTGACCTTTTATCAGCCTGTTGGTGCTCCAGCAGTTGCCTTACTGCAAAGTGTGCGAGTTCCAGCCCATGCCAAATGTGGAGCAGGTTGTTAACTTGCTGGTGCAGCTGTGCAAGCAAACCCAGATTCAAAGTGCAAATACAAATGTGCTTCAGCTGTTTGCAAGTGGGAGGGAACCAGTGTATAATGACCTTGTAGGAATCTTAGCTAAAACTAAATGTTGGCATGTCTGTAGAATAAAAGGTGCTTTAATAGGGAATAGGGGATTTTCTGGTTTTGTATGCCATTCTCCTTTCTCTAAACATTTAAATACTTTTGACAGGTAATACAGAAAAACAAGACCTCTTGTCCCACCCTCCTCTGCCCTTATGTCCCTCTTCCCAAAAAAAAGTAGTTGTCTATTTATGCTGGGTTATCAGTGTTTGTTCAGTGATCTGAATATTGAATTTAATGGTGAAAATCCTGTGAAAGCGTTGCAACATGCTCTGTTCATGACCTTGTAGTGATTTATCTGCTCCTCCCCTTTGGAAAGTCACAGCTCAGGTTACCCAAATTTTAACTGGAAAATTTTCTCAAGATTAGTTTTTTTAAACTAAAATAAAAGGACATATTCTGATGAATGTTGTCATGTGTTGGGAATAGTTTCCTTGGAGCTGGAAACCTTTTCATGCAAAGCAAGTTGCTCTGTAGTGCTGCTAGTCAGCATTTCGTTATGGGCACCAGAGCATGGCCTGAAGCTGTATATCCCATCTGTTAGAATAAAAAGAATGGTATGTGATTTTTGGTATAGGAGATACTTTTACCCTATCCTCCATTTTAACAAAGGAAACCCTTCTCAAGTTTGAGCCCAGGAACTTTCATTGTCAAAAAGGAAAGTGTTAGAATATTTGAATGAAAGAAAAATGATGAAAGGATGAACACAGATGTCCAAATAGCAACAGCAATTGATCTTGCTTCCTTTAAGACAGAAATCCATGTTCATTTATTACCTGAAAATGCAGATTTATTTTCCAGTTTGGGTATGGCCTGAAAGACACTGTGAGAAGGACTTTCACAGTAATGGCTTAAAATACATAGTAAATAACAGATGATTTTATATTTTCATTTTGATGCATTAATTACATAAGAAAGTTCCAAAGACAAACTGTGCTTGAAAATGATCTCTCCTAATAGCTTGAGTCTCTTGTTGGATATTGTAATTCAGTTGTTTGAGAAAGCCCTAGTAGCTTTAAAAACTTCATGTTATAAATACATTTGAAAATTTAGTATATTATTGTGTGCATATTGCTTATATATAAAAATGTAATTTTTTACCTTTGTTTAATCAGTGTGAAAATATATTTAAAATAGAGTGTTACAGCAGGCAGTTTTGTAAACTCTTCAGTGTCATGTTGATGGCTGTATAACATACTGTGACAGTTCAGAATTAAACCCATAGTGGCTTGTGCAGCCAGCTGCAACAAATAAAACATGGTTTACTGCATACTATCACATTATGTTTACAGCACAGCAGACTGGATGTCATCAGATGAGCTTGAATGAAAACTTTTTGGTGTAATGATTTAACTGCTAATGTGAGAATTATCTTAGTAGTTTTATTTGTTATAAACTTGTGTTCTTTCATCTGATTGCTTAATACAGATTTCTAACTGTATTTTACATATAAATTAGTTATGAAACAATGGCTGAAGTCGGGACTGCCAGTTTTTTTGGGCCACCTTTTTACTATTCTTGAAATGAGCTAACAAGAACTGTAATCAGGACCTTGCCCCCCTGCCCATGACTATTTGAAAGTTCCACGGCAGTGAATTGCAGTGATGTGTCTGCTGTTCTTTACTTGGATGCACACCAAGGTTTTTAGGGAGGTTGTTATTGTTCCTGCCTACTGAGTGTCTGGGCTAAGTGGTGCTGCTGGTGTTAGTGTAATTCCTGTGCTGCTGGCTGAAGATCTACATGTGCTGTAGGTGGTATGAAGTGGTGGGTGCCTGGAGCCTTCTTGATGTCAGCTGGATGTTTAATGCTTTTACAGGGCAGCACGTATGTGTGTTGAGTCATAAACAGGAGGCTGTAGAGGTCAGGAATGTGTCTTATGTTCTTGTTGTGATTCCCCTATGGCTGTGAAGCAGGTGAGCAAGTCGACTGGTGGATGTGAGCTAGTGCTTATAATCTTCTGTCACTAAAATAAACATCAGTCATAATGCTGGGCAGTCTGGTGTTGAAAACCCATCTTTCATCCTTTGTGGTGTTCCTGCCCAGAGGCTAACTTTTACTGATCAGAGGCAATGCAACCTTTTTCCCATCACTTCCCTCTGTTAGTGAAAGGCTACTAATAGCACTTGATGGCTTATGTGCTGCAAAGTACACCTTTTCTAATCAATCTGTTACTGAATTGCTTTTTCGAGTTATCACAGTTTGCTATTTCACGGGCTTCTTTGTTTAAGAGGAGCTTCTTGAGTTTCCTCTTTCTGAGCCATGCTTTATGCCACAGGCCTTGCAGGGAGATATAGAGGATTAAAAGTGTTTTGTGTTTGTTTTTGACTACAAGAATGTAGGTCATCTTATACTCCTCTTTACCTCTCCTGTTCTTGACTGCCGATGTTTGTCTGATGCTTTCTTCCAAGGATATAGCTGGTTGTTGAGGAATTTATCTAGGAGGAGATTCCACTTACCACCTTTTCCTCGTTCCTGCAGCTTTCTGCAAATAGCAACAGAAAATGTTATTTACTTTTACTGTTCCCCCAGCACAAAGAAATCCCACAGAGCATAAGGAACGTGAGTGAACACAGTAGACTTGGAGCATGCACTAGCTTTCACGACTATGCCAAGCAGCCAGGGGTCTTGCTGGCAGCACCCAGAACCAAGGCAATGTCTGTACTTTGTGCATCTGAGCTAAAAAGCAGGAAAAAGCTGTGGGGAAGCTGCTGGGACTTCTTGTGAAATTTTAAAGGGAGAAATAGCCTGCTGTGGGCATGCTGCAGGCGAAAGTGCCAGTGAGGACACAGAATGACTTCTCGTGTGTTAGGCTTGAGCCAGTTAACTTCTTCATAACAAGTTTAGGGAAACGCAAGGGTGTGTGTGAAGGTAGATGTAGGCAACAGGGGAGATTAGCACTTCTAACCGATTTAAGAAACTGTTAGTATAATGCTGAGGTGTCCTGCTGTACCTGTATACAATGCACGTAAACAGTAATATTCAGAAGAGTCAGTATGCTTAGGTCTTCTTCCCTCAGCTCGTGAGTGCTACTTCAGAGGTCCTGTGTCTTTTAGGCTCACCCTCTGAGCTGTGGTTCAGGCTTAGGTGCCTGTGTGAGATTGAGTGAAGAGTGCCTTGTCTTCTTGCAGTACCTATGCTACAGCAGCAGCAGACCTAGTGCTGTCACATCAGGGCAGATTCTGAACATGTTCAGGTTTGACTTCTCAAAAAATCAGAGGTCAGAGCTTCTACTGGTAGGCCTCAGGTGTACTGGAGTGTCCTATGGCCTCAGATCACAGAAATCCATGTCTGCTGAGGTAATAGGAATTCTAGGTGGGTTCAGTCTCAGCAATTTACTTGCTGTGGGAGCAGTTATGGTAGTGGCTTTATGCCTCTCAAGTGCCTGACAGGTTAGGTACCCAAATGCTTTGATGATCTGGCATTTAAAACTGAAATGCTGTGAGTTTTGTCAGAAAACTGAGACACAGTTTTCATGGTGTCACTCTGCCTGAATGAGTGAGAGAATAGGGTTCTTCTACATTTAACCCCGAGATACACTGACACACAGGAGAGAACATTTGTCTGTACTGTTGTATCCTGTATGGGTCTTCAGATTTTTCTTCACTAGCTGTGTACCTGAGCATGGCTTCGTGGTTTCATGCAAATGGGCATCGCCTAAGAGCCCTAAAAGAGTCACAGATTTCGGCAGCATAAACCCTCCCTGTTGTTTCTGTGGTGTGTTATGCAGTGGTGGGACAGAAGCCAGCAGTAGCACCACAGGGTGGAAGAGAAGGTATTCCAGACATTAATTTTGCATACTAGAAGAGAAGATTATTGTCACTGGCTCCCTCATACTTGAGTAGCAAACCAACTCTAAGCATAAAGAAGTATCGTATGGGGACAAGATGCTGTTCAGATAAATGAATGTGTGAACGATATTAGTGATGATTGATCCTCTACTGAAATCATGAATGATCTTGCAGTTTGTTTTAAACACATGACAAATAACTTAATCTTTTCTTTTTAGTTGATGTCCATCAGCGTATTAGGTGTTTCTGCTTGGATGAGAGACTACCTGAATAATGTTCTTACTTTAACTGCAGAAACAAGGTAAAGCTTTAGTTAAACTTATTAATCTGTGAGAGTGACTGATTGGGGTATATGTTGTTCATTCTGTATGACAAGTTTCCTAATTAGGATTTGTAGAATTAAGAAGCCTTCAGTTAAGTTAATTATTGTTTTGTTGAAAGGTGTATTTTTTGCCACCATTTCTGGCATTGGTTGAAATTAGAAGGGAAAGAGAAATTCAGTCCTATGCCTTTCTCTTCTGACAGGGATCAGTTTTTGGCTCTTCGACAACATGTAACCATATTATATTACTGTTTAGTTTTGAATACTTTATTCAGTCCAGAGATTTAGGAATTCTGTTAGTTTTATTACAGCAGTGCTTATGAGCCCTAGTGATGAAACAGGGCCTCATTGTGCTACATACTGTGCAAGTGCAGGGCAGGAAGACTGCCTTTGCTCCAGAGAGAATTTGGACAATGCATTGCTTTCTGGTATCTGAATGCAGAATTTGACTTTCAAGAACATGTAGAAGAGATTTCTGTGCAATGTGTAAGGCACTGGAAAGAACACATCTGCTACTTTGTAATGGCTGTACTATGTTTTTCTTCTGTATCATTTTTGTGTGATTGTGCTTTTTTGATTCTGGTTCTGATTGGTTTTAGGGTGGAGGAGGCTGTCATTTTGACTTACTTTCCTGTGGTCCACCCGGTTATGATTGCAGTCTGCTGTTTTCTCATCATAGTTGGAATGCTGGGGTACTGTGGAACAGTGAAAAGAAATCTGTTGCTCCTTGTCTGGGTATGTTTCATAACTTCCTAAACCAGCTAACATCTATTTCATTTCAAGAGTGTAAGAAAAGTTTTAATCCGCAGCCATTAGATAAATGCTGATTATTTTTTATTACCATGTTGAGTTATGGTATTGGTGACGAATTGTAATTGCAAAGCACACAGTAGGAAAGAATTTATTGCCTAGACTGCATTATGCTGTGACTGAAAGACAAGCAGTGTCTCGGTTGCAAAAATTCACTTCATTTAGTAGAGGAGTTGCTGAAGGGAAAAATAACTCAAACTCTTAAGTACTAGTAATTATAGGAACATGAGTCAGAGAATGCTAAAATAAACCCTTGTGCTACTGTTTTGACTCTTAGCTGTGCAATAGCTACTTAACCTAGACTTTGCTTTATTCCCACAGTTACTGTGTGTGTGAAGTAACAGCATTTGTAGATTATGAAAGTTAATTTTGAGTGTGTTCAGAAGCTTTGTCTTCTTTTGCGTGGGTGTGAAATTTTGTAGTTACATTGGATGGTGAGCAAATTTAAAAATAAATTCCAAGTATCCAGCTTTTTGCTTTAGTTGGATTCTACATAACTGAGCTGACAGCAGCTGAAAAGCAATAGTCTCTTCTGCACAAGGCTCTGTGTACAGTTCAACTATGATGAGGCTTTGACTGTCAAGGGAGCCAAACACTATTTTCTCCATCTGGAAGTCAGTGAATTTGAGGACAGCCAAAAGCAAACAAAAGACTCCTCACATCCAAACAAAAGCTTATCAAGCTTATACAAATTTTAAAAGTTTAGAGTTAAAATTTTTAGAATATTGGCAATACTGACATTAAGGGGTGCCATGTGCCTGTATGCTTCCTTAGAAGTGTAAGCGGATAGCTCTTTGGAGAATTACACTTTGTCTTTTTAACATAAGGATAAGCAGGATTCAAAGTAGTCTGTAAGCCCAGTAGAGTGGGGGCAATGGAAGTGAAAGCAGTGTATCAGACTTGACTTCTGTAGTTGCAGTAGGAGAAAGGGGACAGGTTAAAATTCTTCAGCTCTTGAAAATATCCAGGGTAATATACAAGTAGACTTGGGCTTTTGCCATTTTTTCCCTGCAGTGTGTGTTGGGTTCTTGCAAAGTACAGTTGAATTTTTCTTTGGAACTGTGCAGGCTCAAGTATGTGGTACCTAGACCTCACAAATTTTGCGCAAAATAACCATAAAACCCCATGAGAAGTTGGCTGAGATTCATGCAACCTTTGCATTTATCTAATAGGAAATACTATTAACTCTAGATAAGACAGTTGTAAGACTACTGAGGTTATGTATGAAAATATCTTTTTTTTTTTTTTTTAACTTCAGAGGGTTGGAGTAAGCTTTATTTGACATTTCCAGCTGAATGTCTGCAGCAGAAGTGTTCTTCAATTGCAAGAAATACTGTTTCTCCTTTTGGATATTTGTTTCTCCTTTTGAATATTTGTTAAGCTTGTGGACAATATGAATAGAATTGTTTTAAAACTATATAGCTAGGAAAGCCTCTCATTTAAATCTGAATATGTTATAGTAATAGTATAGTCATGCATTGTTTATTTACAGATATTAATCTTGCAGTGTTCAAGTCAATAGGAACAAGTTTTAAAACAATTGGTTATGGGCAGCTGTGTAAGAATAATAGATTAATGTAATTTCATACTACATGATTACTTCTCTAATAATCTTTCTTACATATTTAAAAGTGCTTTGTACATGTTTTTGTTTCATCTAAATACTGAAAGTATTTGGTAAGGTTACAAGATTACTTTCATAATATGTCTTTTATAGTGGTGTGAGTTTTTAAAGTGAATTAAAATTAATTAAAAGGCAAAACCAACTATATGATGTAGACCAATGCCACATAGCATCTGAGAGAAAAAAAAAAGTTTTTTTCATAAGCTTTGGAAAAAACCCACCTAACTAATCCAAGAGAAAATTATGTTAAAACTGGTTTTGACCTTCAGTTTATTTATACTGCAAGTGAAAAGAAGAAATCATTTATAGCTTTTAGTGCCATCTGGAAATAAATTATTTGAAGTGTGTTTAGGCAGTCAAGTTATACTAAATCAAAACAAGACATTTTTATCATTTTGTGTTGCAGTATTTCATTTTCCAGAGCTTGAGATTTACTTTTGCTAAGCAAACTGATAAGCAAAACTAAATGATATCTCCCTAAGTATGTCATTGTCTTTGATTAGTTGTTAAATGAATGCAGTCATGTTATACCATACAGAAGTATGCAGACATAAGTCAATGCTTCATTCATCAGACTAATCAGAAAAGTGATGGATCAATAAAATGAGCTTTTGTTCAACCAGATGAACTAACATAAAAGAACCTTCATGTAAAACATTAACAACCTCTTCAATCATGCTTTTAATTTTCTTTTTGAAGTACATGAACAGCTGTAATGATGGCATACAGAGATATTTAGATACTAGTCCTGACATTCCTGGCAGTGTGCTGATTGCTAGTGCATATGTTGTTAATTGAATTGAATTTTTGGAAAATCTAATAAGGCATAAGGACAATAAATACATATATTATGGTGTTATGTATTTTTAATACATATGAATGCATAATAATTTTAATTTGGTTTTGAAATTTTTCTTGCAATTAATGCATAAAATCTTCCTGTCTTTACATGGGGCACAAATATAAATTGAACTAAGGTTTGCTTAGCTTGATAGTAAGAAAATGTAATACCTCAGTCTTATGGATTGTTTGAAGAACCAGCTCTTTGAAGGTCTGGTTATTTAATTACAATTACTTCGGTAGTTGATTTGAAGAACCTCTATGTCCTGTAAGTGTCTGTAATTTTGTGTGACTGACCACCATCCTCATGTAGAAGTGGCTGTGATGCCAGTCTCAATTGGAAAATCTGGACTCTTCCAAGTCACTGACTTGAATGTCTAAAAAGTCCAAGGGTGGAAAACCAGAGTCCAGGTTTTATGGTGCTTGCTAGTGTTCTTTCAAGATTGTTTTTTTCAAATTAAGAACTACCCTTTGCCCCTTTTCTTCTGGGACTCTATCCCTTTTGGATTGTTTTTAAAGTCTGTTGTGCACATTGCCTAACTTAAAAAAAAAGACAAAATATATGCACTAAAATGTTCACTAAAATATATGTACTAAAAAAGTGCACATATTCTTTAGGAATATTAACCTTAAGATGTGATTTGTATTTTTTTATAAGTTTTTGTTTTATTAAAATAACAAGAGTAAACTCTGTTTCTTGGAAGAAGAACTTCGTGAAAATCCCTCTGGATAATACTTTCTGGGTGAAATTTTCATTGCAATTGCAAGTTCTGGTATTTATGACTTGTCTGTAATTGCAGCATTCAAACAGCACAGGATTCAAATTTGGCTGCATATGTTTTCACAAAGGGAAAAATTGTTAGAAATATTTGATGGTCAATAAGGCAAATCCTATTACAAATTTTTATTGTAAAGTTGACAAAGTAACAAATACTCCTCAGAGCTAAACATTGTTAGACCCTGATGGTGTGTGGTAAACCAACTTACTAGTTTGGTTGTGGCAGAACCTGGTTATAAATTTGACCGTGGCAGACTAAGTTGTCTGTTGAGTTGAAACACAGCCAGATATACCATCATTAAACTGTTGGTTTCTGTGAAGTCTAAAAGAGTGACAAGGTACTACTGACTGTTTCACCACTTGGGGCAAATTTCTTCTACACACATATACTTTTCAGTTCATGTGGATGCAGAGGTGATAGGATTAATTTAATTTGATCATCTACTATGTTGTAAGATACCAATAACTGCTAATGTCTTCCTAGAAGGCATTCTTACACTGTGTGAAATGTTAGGTGCTCTGCAGTACCACAGCACCAACTGTTCTGCAGTACTTTTGGCATGAATTAGTTTGAGAGTTTAGTGGTAATCAATTTTATTGTCTTATTTTTTTCATGTGGCAGTATGTATTTCTGCAGTAATACATAGTATAGGTTATTTGCTCTATAGTAATAAAAGATACTTTTTCCAATTCATGTGGACTCTTACCACAGTCACAGCTGCTCCAATACCTTGTACTAACATTTGTCACTGGAATTGTTATTTACCAATCAGAAGTACTTCTTCATTATTTAGCCACCAAACATTGAAAGGAAAGAAATAACTGACAACCCATAAACTTGAGCAGTTCAGAATTAAGCAGGACAGAGTTCAATTTCATATTTTATGCCTTTTATCAACAGCTCATTTACAGATGGGGTGTGAGTGGGAGGAAGACAGAGATTCACTGGACAGGTTGTCCTGCCTTATTTGAAAGACTGGTTTAAATGTGTTTATAATACTTGTAGTTCAGGTTTGATGAGAAGCCAGTACTATGCTAAAACTCAAGTTCAGATAGTTCATAGGTAACTTAAGGGGCTGGACTTCTGGCTTGCGTTCTGAAGTGTCACTTGTTTGAGGTTCCACTGGTAAGAGAAAATAGACTTAGATTTCATCAATTTTTATTATGCCGCAGTAGTTTCAAATATGAGCAACTTTCTCAAGAAAATAGAGTATTTTTATTCTTTCCATATTTCTAACTTTCAATTCAAATGCAAACTGCTTTAGAAGATGTCTGTACTAATCATTATTAGACGTCTTTTTGCCTTGAAATGGGATAGAGGCTAAGCTTCTTTCCTGTTAAGTGAGGATTTTTAAGATTCAAACAAGTTGTTAGATTTTGAAATGTATTTTGGTGATGCCATAGTGTCACCACAGAGCTAGGCCAGGCTTTGCAGGAAGGAGTGCATTGTGCAGAGCTCCCAGCAGTGTGGAGTGGAGTACATTGGCCCTGGGGTCCTCTGTCTGCCTGTGTAAGCATGAGGTGCATTTGGTTGACCTTGCTTCTCCAAGATGAATCTGTGCTGTGTATGTCCTTAAAATACTTTTTCTAAGGCAAGTGCTTTGAAACAATGTCTTAATTTCCTTATCTGGGAGAGGGAGCTTAGGGAGGAAGGACACAAGTTGCCTGGCCATGGGGTTGAGAGGTGTGTCATGATGAAAGGTGCTGCCTGCTGAACAAAGAGCAAGAGCAGATGCGTATTTGAGCATCATGGGGGAGTGGGGTGGGGGGGGAGCGTGACAGAAATTGAGCTGGTGGGAGTGTCCAGGTCTTCTTGCAAATACTTGGCTTAGATCCAAATGTTTGCTGTGCTCATGGTGATCTGCTTCTTTCACCCAGGCACTTAGCAGCTGCCTTGAACACTTGGTCATGTTGTGCCAGAGCACAGCATTATTTGGTGCAGTTATTCAGCAGCTCAGAGTAGCAAGAACTGTCTGGCCCCTTGAGGGCAATTCGGGGAAATGCCTTTGACTTAGGACAGCAAGGTTGGATAGTGCCATTAGGAGGCTGTCAGTTTTACAGTTTGCATATTTCTGCAACAGTGAAGAGCCATTTGATCATCCTTTTGGAAAGAGACAGTGCTGAGCTAAATATAGGTAGACACATCTGTTGACAGTAGTCATTTCATAGTTCCAGTATGTTTGCAGTAAGAAGCATGCTGCCTGGACTTCTCTGCCACACTTTTCACTGCATGCTGTACTCATCTGATGGAGCTGGCTACACTGCCTATTCTTGGGGACTTATGTTCTGAGTATTGATTTAACTGGATGTTGCTGTGTTTTCACTTCATGATCCAAAACTTTTGAAGCAAGCCTTGTTGCTCTTATCTTCAGCTGAATCCCTACAAATCCACAGAGCCTGATGAGATTCATCACAGAATCCTCAAAGAGCTGGCTGATGCCATTGTTCAACCTCTCTCAATGATTTTTGAGAGGTCTTGGGAATCCATAGAGGTCCCAGCTGACTGGAAGGTGGTGGACATTGTCCCAATTTTCCAGAAGGGCAAGAAGGAGGACCCTGGAAACTATAGGCCTGTCAGTCTCACTTCAGTTCCTAGTAAAGTTACGGAGAAGATTATTCAGGGGGGTATTGAAAAACACCTGAAAGACAATTGGTTACAGCTGGCACAGCTTCGTGAGAGGAAAGTCCTGCTATTCCAACCTGATTTCCTTCTATGACAAGGTAACCCACCTAGCTGATCAAGGGAAACCTGCTGATGTAATCTTTTTGGATTTCAGTAATACTTTCAATACTGGCTCTTACAGGTTCCTTCTGAACAAACTATCCAGCTGGATAAACACATCATGTGGTGGGTGAGCAATTGGCTCACAGGTCAAGCACAGAGGGCAATAGTGAATAGGGGAGCATCAGACTGGTGACCTGTCACTAGTGGGGTTCCACAGGGCTCCATCATGGACTCTCTACTCTTCAACATCTTCATAAAAGACTAGGATGCAGGACTGGAACGGATACTAGGCAAGTTTGTAGATGACACAAAACTGGGAGGAGCTGTTGACTCCCTCGAAGGCAGGGAGGCCCTGCAGAGAGACCTCGACAAACTGAAGGAGTGGGCAATTGCCAACCATAGGAAGTTCTACAAGGGGAAGTGTTGTATTCTGCACCTGGGATGGGGCAACCCTGGATGTATGGACAGACTGGGGAATGAAATGCTGGAAAGCAGTGCCATGGAAAGGGACCTGGGGATCCTGGTGGATGGCAAGCTGAATATGAGCCAGCAGTGCCCTGGCAGGCAGAAGGGCCAACCATGTCCTGGGGGGCATCAGGCAAACCATCGCTAGCTGGTCACAGGAAAGGATTGTCCCACTCTGCTCTGCACTCCTCATCTTGAATATTGTGTGCAGTTTTGGGCACCGCAGTATAAGAAAGATACTAAGCTATTGGAGAATGTCCAAAGGATGGCAACAAAGATGGTGAGTGGCCTTGAGGGGAAGCCGTATGAGGAGTGACTGAGGGCACTTGGTCTGTCCAGGTGGTGAAGAGACTGAGGGGAGACCTCATTGCTGTTAAAACTTCCTTGAAAGGGGAAGAGGAGGGGCAGGCACTGATCTCTTCTCTGTTGTGACCAGTGACAGGACCTGAGGGAATGACCTGAAATTGTGTCAGGGGAAGTTTGGACTGGATATTAAGGAAAGGTTCTTTACCTAGGTGGTGGTTGGGCACTGGAACAGGCTCCCCAGAGCCTACCAGAGTTCAAGAAGCATTTGGACAATGCTCTCAGGCACATGGAATGATTTTTAGGGATGGTCCTGTGGAGGGCCAGGAGTTGGACTCAATGATCCTTGTGGGTCCCTCTCAACTCAGCAGATTCTGTGATCTTCCTTTTTCCTGTTCTCCCCGCTCTGCCATTCCCACTTATTACACTATTAATTCTTCCTCTCTCTGAGTTCTTGAAAGTCTTTGATATTCAGAGTAGTAGAAAAGACTAAAGCAGCACCAGAGCTGAAAAGGGCTCAAATATGATGCTCCCTCGTGAAAAGAGAAGGGAAGATACCAGTAAAAGGCTGGTGAAGTGATGGACGTGGGTACTTTAAAACTACTGAAATGACAGGGACTCATAATACAGTAGGTTCAAGGGATTGGGATTGTTGGGGGTAGAGAGCTGTGAGTGATACCAGGGCGGGAATGAGAGATGCTGCATCTTGACTGAGAAAAGTTGGGGAATGGCTGAGATGATAAGTGGTCTTGCTGCAGTAGTGCTTTTTTGCACCTCTGCTCTTTCCAGATCCTCTTTTCTCATTACTTGTTTACCCAGGGTTTTTTTCTTCTGCTGAAAGAAATAGGGAATGGGGAAGTCCCTAAGAGAAAGGAAAGAGTAAGTGAGTAAGTGGCTCCACAAAGCTCTGCCAAATCTCTGTGTCTTGTCTGAAATGCAGCCTTGCCTCACTGGTAGGGCATGCCTTGATGCTGTAGTTCAGCTGCATTCTTGCCACAAACTGAGTATGGAGTGGATGCCCTGTAATGTAAATTAATCTTTTTCTTGCTTGATCTTTCTCTTTTGACTCATTAACCATGGAGGCACTTTGCTGTATGGGTTTTATATGTAAGAGCATTTCTTCACTCAAAATGGGGATTAGTGTTTTGAGGCATGCTGAGGCATAGTTATTGCATGTATCATCCACAGGTTGGTCTATTTTACAAGCAAAAAGGATTTTCTTGACTAAAGAAGCATTTTTATACTGGTTTAATTTCCTTGAGAGGAAATAGAGGGTGGAGAA
Organism: Campylorhamphus procurvoides; assembly: GCA_013396655.1. NCBI lineage: Eukaryota > Metazoa > Chordata > Aves > Passeriformes > Dendrocolaptidae > Campylorhamphus > Campylorhamphus procurvoides. Next base: position 214,714 of record WBMV01004528.1, read on the forward strand.
GTGAAGAAAGCTGTGTTTTGAAAAGCTGTGTGGAATGGGAAGCTTTAGGTTTTAATATAAATCCTATGAAATAAGGGAAGAGGAAAGGGAAAAGGCATATTGTAAACCTTGAGGAAATTATGGTTTAATCTTTACCTGTGTCCTGTTTAGTACTTCAACATGACATTTAAATGTTCCTTACTCCTTGGGAGTTCATTGATATGAGGTAATTGAAGCTTTAGCAAATAAATCCTAATAATTGTGTGAAGTGTGCATTTGCTTATTTCCAAAGTAATACCTGTTTACTTTTATAAGCAAAGATTAACCATTCAAGTAAAAATTTAGAACAGGTCATTAATATCCCACAGAAGAGTCAAGGCTGTGAACAAAGTTCTAACTACTCATAGTTTTGCTTTTTTAAACAAGCAGCAGGCTTCATAAAAAGAATTTGGATGCATACCTTAAAAATCTAAAATGTTCATTGCCCTAAAAAAATATCACCTATAACGATTTTCAAAAAAGTGATAACTGTCTATATAAAACTTGGACTTTGCAAAGATCATAGGCCCTGAGACGTTTTGATAAAAGTCAGTCATCTGGTAAACCAAATCTGAAATAGTAGAGATACTTGATCATGAACTGGATGACATTCAGTAGCTTACGTTGCAAGTTCATCAGCCTGTTTCCTGTTGACTTGTGACTGCATCTCATAAATTTCTGTGTTGTCAAGCAAGTAAACCAAATTTAAAATCAAAATGACTAATGAACTGTTAATCCCTACAGGGCAGGGCTGAGGGAATTGAGGAGGGATGAAGGGAGGTGGGGAAATTTGCACTGCTGGAGTAGATAAACAGAGAATTTCAGTTTTCCATGCAGCTTGTCTGACTACATTTAATGAGTGGTTGTTCCATTTTAGAAAGGGATAGCTGTATCTTTAAAATAACCTTGTTAGCTTGTAAACTGTAACAAAAATAAAGGGAACCATAGCTTGAAAGTTATTAAAGGAGGGAGCTTGAAAGTTATTAAAGGAGGGAGCTTGAAAGTTATTAAAGGAGGGAGATGGTGTTAGATTTTGCACAGAAAGATTCTGGTTCCCACTGGTGATCAGCGGTTATGGACATCTGAAGTTTCCCAGGGGGCAGACAGATGCCTAGATGGCTTGCATCTCAGGAGAACAAGACTGATGCTCTTAGCCTGTTAGCCATTGGGAAATGCTATGCATAATCCTCTTAAAATCTTCTGGCATATGCTTTATATACCATATACTCTGGTGTTTTAGAGATTCCCATAAGGTTTCATTCTGCAGCTGCCAGTTCTTGGCATCTCCTTCAGCCCCTGCCCTTCTCAGAGCTTTCCTTACCTCTCATGCCATATGGACAATTTGCTCAAGAAAGTGGTGTGAGGCATCAAGTCTGAGGAGGCTGGAGTTGTTATCAGCTACTCTTTATTTGGTCTGGCATAAGGGCTGGACTTTTTCTTGAGTCTGAGGGGAAAAAAAGTTTTATATTTTCTGGGAAAAAAGAAAAGCACTTGGCAGGAGAGTGGTAAAGCTTGAAAAGAAGATGCTTATGAAATAAAATAAAGAACACGTGAACAATGATTCATTAATGAGTGCACTGATCCTTCAAAGAAAGGCAAATTTGCTCAAAAATTAAAGGATTTCTACAGTGTCGTAGAACAGGTTCTTCGAAAGCTGCCCATATTCTCACTTTTCTTCGCCATGTCGCAGCCTGTGACTCCAGTTGTTGGCCCCAGCCTGCCATTGCGATTTGCTTTTCATACGCAGAATGCACTCTTGCTTAATCACTGTCTGGAAGTGATCTTAAGAAGTCAATATTTTGACTATGTTGTGTGATGTTCTCATCCCATTAGAATGAGATGAATTAGGAATTACTAGGGATTAATTAAGTAGATTGTGAAGTCTCCTCAGGATGACAGTAGCTAACTAGGAAGCTGTCAGAACAAGATGAAATAGGGTCCTAATTCCAGTAATAAGGACATCATACAACATACAGACCAAAAGGTCTGAGGGAGGGAAAATATGAATTAAGGCACTCTTTACCTTTTTAGTCCTGATGACATTTGGGTTGCTGCAGAACCCTGTTTCTGTTCACGTTTTCATGAGTTAACTAGACTTGCTTTCAAATCACACTTCCAAACTGCAAAAAACTGTGTCACATTGTTTGATATGAGCAGGATCAAGGGAGCATGACTGGGACTGCATTCAGGTCTTTGATTCTCCTTGTGCGTGGGTTAACAGCCCAGTTTATAGGTTATAGTAGCTGAGTGCTGATGAGGCATTCCATAGGTAATTGGTAACAAATTATAGAAGCCTGCTGTGTCACAGCAAAAATACCCATGTGGGAAAAAACCCATCACTTCAGAAACATACTTGCGTCTGCTCTGCCTTGTAGTATGGCTGCCCTTACCTGCCTGGGCTGCTTGGCACCAGAGGATAGTGACTTGGTCACAAAGTACTCAAAGTCAACAGATTTGTATGAGGGCTCTTGGTTTTACCTTTATTTCTGACATACTGCTTAACACCAGGGTTTGGAAGGGCATCCTCAGAGGACAGTCATATGGGTTTGTGCCTGCACCAGGGGGATTATTTTGGTGGCTGAAGTAGGGCACTGGCTGCTGACATTGCCCTAGCTGTTGAACTGAAGGAGACTACTGCTGGGCACTAGAGTTTTAAGTCAGGTTTTCCACTGTCCTATGAATTTAATATTTCCACTGTCAGAAAAATCTCTGAGAAATTTCATGTTCTTGAAAATGCTTTGGAGAAGGACATTTACAATGGGGACTGGGGTGGGAGCAGGAGCAAAATTTTTACAAACTCTGCATATGCTGAAGTCCTGGTTTTACCATCATCCTGTTAGTAACAAAAAGAGGAGGTTATTTTTTATCAGTTCATTTCACTTTTTGCCTGAAAGGCATAGACAAATTAAATTGAGTGATTAATTTCAGGAATCGTGGCATATTCAAGACAAATAAAATCTCTAGAACTTGCAAAAAACCCATAAAACATTATGCTTCACACTTTACATTCCTCCCGTATGTTACCCACAATTGCAGCAAAAAAAATATTCTGCACTCTGCAGTATCAAAAGCCATGAGAGAGATATTTTATGTTGGAAGATGATTCATGTGTGCATTCTTCACCATTACTCTCTGAACAGAATGAGAGCTGTTGGAACAACCACCTTTTAAGCAAATGCAAAATAACTTAGATTCACTAACAGTGGTTTTGTGCTTGCATTTGCTATTTTTGTGTTTTTATTTAAATGGCTGAGATCAAGAAAGAAATATGTTCCTGGAATATATTTGATGATGGTGGGCATTAGCTTAGTTTGGTAGAACAAATAGAATTTCAAAAAAAGCCTGTCATAATTTAATTGGGATAAACTAATTTTGTAGATAAGTTTTTAGCCTTAGATGGAGAGAGATGAAGAGATTTTGGGCATATGTCACTGCTCTATATGGAGCACTGGCATATATGGAGCTTGTACCCTCTTATGAGGTGCCACTATGGTATGCAGGAATTTTATTCAACCTAAAATTTCTGATTCTGTTCAGACAATCACTTTAGATATTTATAAAAGTAGTTTTAAATTATTTTGATTTTTAATGCATGTTTGAAAATACCATGTACCTTTCTAAGTGCTTTATCAGGTTCTGATAGCCTTTATGCAGATAGCTCTTTGAGTTAGGACTAAACCTATTCACTACTAGTCCTCTTTTTTTTTCTTTTTTGTTTGATTGTTTTTGTTTGTTTGTTTTATGTCTTTATTTACTTGATGGCTATCTCCCTTATGTGGTTGGAATTCATCATACTTGGATTTGCCTTAAATATGTTCCACTATATCACTGTCCTTTATGTCTTCTATATGAATTCCTTGTAGATGTGGACTTAGGGCTCTCTGACTTGCAGGAGAGCAAGACCTCTCTGGAGACGCATGAGTGGGTAGTATTGTTGTGGTGGGTTTCTGTGCTGTTGTGTGTGGTTGCTGCATTAGAAGTTTCAGGATTTGGATGTTGGCTGTGGCCTGTACCACCTGAAGAGTATTCCAGCAGATCAGGGTCTGGTGATTACACAGTGAATATCTCTACTATCTTTCCTTGACGTTTCATCCCTCTGTCTTTCCATCTCTCTGAAAGTGATTTTCACAATAATGATTTGTTGCTGTTCCTACTTTAATGTTTGCTCTCTTGCACAGGAATGGAAGGAGATCAGGATTTTCCTGAACTCCAGAGTCCCCAGTTCCTTCAACTCTCTTTCAGGACAGATATGTAGGAAAATTAGAATTTAAGCCTCTGCACACTGTGAGTGCTGCAAACCCAAGTGCTTGTGTGCAAGGTCCCAGGTATGAGAAGAAATGCTCATGTCAGAAAGCTACTACTTTACCAAGCTGCTGCCTCCCTCTGTCCTTCCTCCTTCCTTCTCTCCTTTCCCTGTGACAGCTTAAGTAGGAGGTTGCAGGAGAACCAGCTCCTGCTAATTGGCAACATCCATTTGAAACTGAAGGGATACTGAAGTTTAGGATCTTGGCCACATGCATGTCTGTGACTTAGTGAGGAATTGTGAATGTCTACTGCTTTATTTATTTATTTTGAAATTGGCAAATAATTTTACTTTAATTTATTACTCTCAAAAGAATGTTTTCTATCAGCATTGCAGTCATGCAGCTTCTCTCAAGGAAGCAACGTTTTAGTAAATCCTTCAGTGAAACTGATGGGTTTGTAACAGGATCATGGCACCACTCCAGTTTTATCATGACTTTGCATAGTCAGACTAGGGAGAGAATGCTAGTGATAAGCAATTGCCTACAAAAGGGAAATGTTAAAAGTCTGTAGAAGTTCCCATGTAAAAGGTCATTCTTAAAGTGATCACTGCTGTGCATTAATTGCTTGTAGGGTTTTTTTTTAAATTTTATGATAACCTGTATGTGTCTTTGCAGAACTGTTTCCTCGCTTCTGTGCTTTCTCCTTTTTACCCTCTCTCTCAAAAAAAAATAAAAAATGAAGAAATAGTAGGAAAGACCTCAGCAATAGCCACGACTCTGAGGGAGGTGTGCTGTAGAAGGTTAATATGAGTGACCAGTTGATGCAATATTGAGCATAATCTACAGTAGTGCTCCTTAGTGATTTAGTCTTTAGAACATGCAGCCACTCAGTCCATAGGAAGAACTAGTAAGCCTTGCTTCAAAACCAAGTCCCTGTTTCTGGCAAAAAGCAGAAGTGTGTAAATGCAGGAAGATGCATTTAGCATTCAGATTTTTGTGGGAATTTAGTTTGGAACAAGGAAAGGAGTAAGTCAGTAATAATTCCTGGATTTGGAAAATGGAAATAAGGGGTAGTAAATTTAAATAATGGTTAGAGGATTTTTCTTCCCACAAAACTTACATAAGAATTATTTGTTTTGCAAACCATTATATTTAGAGAAACATGTAATACTCCCCTTCAACAGCAGAGTGAGATGGAACCTTCTGTGTGAGAGTTTGATGTCCCTGCAGTCACTCAGTTCGTTGCATGGGCTTTCACGTGTGTAAACTCACTGTCTTTTCTTGTCTTCTACCCTGTGCACAGACATGGGGTTTCTCAGGACAGAAGGCTTGATTCTGCAGTGCCTTGATGTGTCCAGATGTAGCTGGTCAGGAGTGCTCAGTCCCTGGCAGACCCAGAAGTGGATTATGAGTGAATTTGGCTAAATAGTTCTCAGTCCTGGGCTATATTCAGTAACTGGAGAAAATCTTGGGTTTGGCTCTTCCATCTCCAACTACTACCACAAACTTTCTGAACTACATACTGACAAAAATGAAGAAATTTCAAATGGTAGCATTGGCAAATTAATTAAATGTTACGACAAACTGCAAATTAGGAGCTTTTCAGAGAATGCCATACGTACACCCCCAGATGTATCACTTCCACTGTGATCAGTGAGTTTTGTATAAGATTCAGGGATAGTAGGCAGTCCTGGGCTTGTTATTCAATTAGAGGATAAACCCATTGAAATTTTGACAGCCAAGAACTCAAATTCATTTTTCATTGAAACATTTAGTTGTTTTCTCTCTCAAAAATCTCAGCATTAGTCATAATGCCTTTAAACATTTTTTATTATTAATGAAAGACCTACAGCATGTGGCATTGTTTCCTGCTTCCAAAGTGAATACCTGGAAAAGTAGTTTTCCATGCTGTTTTTTTTTTTTTTTTTTAAGAACTCTTTGGATAACCTGCAGCATTGATAGTGGTTACTTTGCATAGAAGCTTGTGAATTTATTTTTTAGAGAAAACATCATTTTTCTTGCAAGGTGTCACCCATATTTTTCTTTGGGACCTTTGGAGGATGAATGTATTGGTTATTGAAGACATGTACTGGAGCTCTGTGTGTGCTTACAGTGTTGATTTGTAAGGAAATGCAGTGTGTTGTTCAGCTGTAATGACTATAATGATTTGATGTTATGGTGAAGATGATGAAAATTAGTAAAACAGGAACTCTCCTTTAAACACTATCTTTATTGGACAGATCTTTGCAGGATGAGGGTATGAGTATAGATTTCTCCTGAAAATTAACATGAGTATTTCTTCATGTACTTTTTTTATGTGTCTGTATATGTCTACAAACTTAGTTCAGGGAGTCAGGTTTGATCAGCAAGTAGAAATTAAGGCAAGACACTATTCAGTAGCTGCCAAAGTATCTGTGAATTACTCAGTTCCAGACTGGGTGAATGAAAAAGGTGCTGTGTAGATGACATTTAAATCCTAACATTTATACTCTCTATTTTAAATAATACATCTTACTTACCCTGTAATAGAAAAAGGAAATCACTTAGCATTAGTACCTGTTTTTTTGTCTTTTATACTCACCCTAGATAGATTCCAGAATGAAATTACTAAATTAGAAGCCATTCAGCATGTGTCCTACTGATGGACTTATATATTTATTCTATTTTATATTGTGATGGTTTTTCTTTGATTTCCAAATGAAATTAAAGTCCATGAAGACTGAAACTTTTAAGTCTTGCCTACTGAGAACAAGGGGGATCTCAGTCCATTGACTTTGAAGAAAGTTTGGAGTCAAGAATGAATGGAATGACTATACTTCTGCTTTAAATAAAAAATAAATGGCTTACTTTTAATAGAGAACACCAGTTAAAGGAGGCTTAATTTCCATGCAGATTTATCCTGCAGTTGAGGAAGGGGTTGTTGATGCTATACAGAAGATAGTCCTGCTCTTTTTAATTGCAGTAACCAGTTTTTCTTAAACATCGTTATCAAGGTCTCTACATCTTCTTCATTTATACTTGTAGTTGCTCTTTTTAAATAGTTCAAGGATTAGACCTTGTAAAAGAAAAATATATTTAAATAAATCTCAATAAATATTTGTACAGTTAGACCTGAGGTCAAATACCTAGATCATTTTGATAAGAACATAGTTTTTAAGAATCTTGTTTGTTTCCATCTTGTCAAGTATTTTTGATTCTTTTTTTCTTCCCCTTTTGGCTATTACCATGGTTTGTGTGTTTTTTCTTTAATGGAACTGATAAAAAGAGATTTCTTTTATACATATATAAGGGGAAAAAGTCCTCTTAGCAGCAGTTTCAGCATAATGTGTCGTGATAACCTTGTACTCTTTGGCAACAAGGAAATTCATTGATTTTTCCATAGTAATGTTCATATGCTTCATGTTAGTAAGAAATATCAGAAAGTTTGCCACATATCATATTTTGGTTAGAAAAAAGGTATTTCAGTTTCCATATCTTTAGTCATGTGAAATGTTAATAATGTTTTGAGATGTTGTTCAATATTGTTTTTTTTTTTTTTCATTTGAAAACTTTTATATTTCAAAGAATATAAAAAATAACCAAGACCATTCTGTTTTTCTTTAGTACTTTGGCAGCTTGCTTGTAATATTCTGTGTTGAACTGGCCTGTGGTGTTTGGACCTATGAGCAGGAAATAATGGTGAGTCAGAAAAGGAGGCTGCATTTTTTCAGCAGGAGAAAAAGATTTCCATTAGCTAGCTGTTTTCTAATTGCTGTAGTGTTTATCTCTGTTCATTACTCTGACATCTAATTTCAAGTGACTTGCTTTTTTATAGTACAGAATTCTTCTGGAAAAGCTTGTCTGTAGGAAGGTCCTATCTGGGTTTCTGCTTAGGCGCTCTACATCTGAGAGCCAAATCCTACAGCCCCTGATTTAAGGACTTCATATTTGTTAATTCATTGAGATCATTGAAACTTTTGAGGATAAAGTAAGAGCTTCAGGCTTAAATAAGGATTTTGAGAGAGAAGATGTGAAAATCTGAAGGAATTTTGCCCCAAAAGTTCTTCATGTTTTAAAAAGTGTACTACATTGTTAAGAGACAGTGTGTTCTTCCAATAGTGGACTTGCTGTCTGCAGAAATCTACACACTGCCTTGCATAGGCTGTAAATACCAGTTTTAAGCAAAACATGTCTTGACTATGAAACACTCTTCTGTAAACTTGTGAAGACGTTTTATCTCTGTCTAGTTTTTATGGCTGCACCAACCTTTAATTTTCAAACTAAGGACTTGTAACTATCCTGTAAGAAAACGGATAAATTTGAGTTGAAATTAAACTGAGATGTTACTCTGCTGGCTGCTTTATCCTTACGTCTTGTACTCAGTGTGGTACATTTTTATGAATAGAGGGACAAATATTTTCAACTGCCAAGATATGCCCAGTATAATGGTCTTTGCAACAGAAAATACCAATTACATTGCAGTAAGATGGGAGGGGGCTTTCTTGATATTTACACAATACATGGACCAAAGGAATTTCTGGCAGATTTGAAGTCTGAAGTTACATGGCAGCACTTTGCAACAGAATTCATTCCCTCATGGTACAGCTTCCAGACGGGTATTCTAACAGTGATTAGGGCTCTCCCATTGCTTTAAATGTCAGCTTGTGTTGATGCATTTTGAAATGGGAATACAGACAAGAGGCATTCTTCATCCTATGGGCACAGCTGCCCTCTGTAGGGTGTTTTGCCAAAGATGACTATTATACTTAACATCCATCTTTCCAGAGAAGTTTTGTCAGTGGAAACTGCCTAAAACAACATAGCATTCAGATCACTGGAACATGCTTTCTCCAGTCTTCACTATTCAGTTAGAGAACCTGAAATTATGGTGTGTTTTAGTCTGATGACTAAGCTTTTGATTAAGGGCTATGCTACTGAAACGCAAACCTGAGACAGTTTGACAAAAGTTGGCATAGCCCTCAAATATATCAAGGCACTGGTGATGCTGTTTCCCTCCAGAAGAAAACAGTGCTGCCCCTGCACCCCTTTCCTAAAGTAAACAGCTCTGAATTCCATGCCTGTATCTTCTACAGTGGGTCACAGCGAACCCAGATACACTGTATTTGCTTTTCTTTGTCTCTACTTGCTCTCTCTATAAATTTTTTTCTTCCTCATCCCCTGAAATACTGTGTTGCATTGTTGTTTTGTTGTTGTTTTGTTGTTGTTTTTGTTGTTGTTTTCTCTTCATCCAATTTCTTACTATTTTCCCTTTGTCCTAACAGTGTGATAAGGTGGGCCAGAGCTGCGTTTCTTGCTGCTGAGACTCATAGGGAATGTGGCAGTCTGAAGAGCACAGTTGTTTTTCAGTGGTTCTTTCATACCTGTGCAAATCACTTCCCTAGAGCATGCTTCCAGCTACTCTGCTTGATAAAGATAAGAAGACTCCCTCTTATACCCCTTGGGGGTGACTTGATACCATGTTGTTTTCAGTGTAGCATGAAATCACATGGTCCCCTGGCGGGTTTGAGAGAATCAGTTGCCATTAGTGTAGGTGGTTGGGTGATGTTGTCAGAAATGTCACTGAGCTATAACGGCCTCTGCCGATTCCGTATGGGCTCTGCTTGGCATGTGGACAACTTGCTCTAAGAATCCTTGCATAAACAATTTTTCTTCCAGCTCATGATAGCTCTCAGCATGTAGCGTACCTCATGACTGATTTATTCCACCCACAAGACTGAATAGCCAGTGTGGGTTCTTGGCTTGCTTAGGCATTGATAAAGCCTTAATAATCATTAGAAAAATAAAAATAATGTGTGAGTAGATCTCAATGGCGAACCAAGCTTTACAGGGCATATGTTAAAATCAAACCAGCATTTCTATTTTTTGTCTACACACTTCAGAAAAGTTGTGGTGTATAATCAAACAAATGCATCTCAGCCATGTATTAGTGTGCACCACCATGGATATAAGCTGACAGGAAGCTATTTAGTAGATATGTCAATGTCCTTAAGTCACAGAATCACAGAATATGCTGAACTGGAAGGGGTCCACAAGGATCATTGAGTCCAACTCCTGGCCCTCCACAGGACCATCCCCAGGGGTCACACCATGTGCCTGAGGATATTGTCCAAACACTTCTTGAACTCTGTCAGCCTTGGTGCTGTGACCACTTTCCTGGGAAGCTTGTTCCAATGCCCAACCACCCTTTGGATGAAGAACCTTTTTCTAATATGTAACCTAAACCTCCCCTGACACAACTTCAGGCCATTGCCTTGGGTTCTATCACTGGGCATCAGAGAGAAGAGGTCAGTGCCTGCCTCTCTTCTTCCCCTCACAAGGAGGTTGTAACTGCAATGAGGTCTCCTCTCAGTCTCCTCCAGGCTGAACAGACCAAGTGCCCTCAGACGCTCCTCATATGACTTTGTTCTTGGAGAAGTCAGACACAGAGATTCCAAAGTCCCTCCTTTCCTCCAGAATTCAAGTTGTCTTTCTGCAGTGGGATTTAGGTGGTTTTACCTTGATTCTAATTTCCTTCTCTCATTTCTTGAGGATTTTACCCCCCTTTTTTTTACCCCATTGATTTCCTAAAGAAGTTGGATGCCTTGTGTTGCAGGCATAACCTTGGACTGTGTTCAGCTCAGACAATAAAAATTAATAAAAAATCATCTAGCAAATACGGGCTTAATTGCAACAATATCAAATATTATCCAAAAAAAGCAGAGGGCTAACTTAAAATGCAGAAGAAATAAAAATGCACTGAGTACAAACCAAATTATTTTATTATAGTGACCAGTATAAATGTTTGTGATAGAAATATTCTGTGATACTGTTTTAAAGTGTTTTTAGTACTCAACTGCTAATGTATTTTTCATGTGGACAATTGTGAGTTCAGCATTTTATTGCTCAAGAGATAAAAATTGATAAGTGAAAGGCATGTTAAATTTTTGGGACATGATTAATATATTAGTGATAGAAAGCTTTACTAGAGCATCAGAAATGTAGTATTACTTAGCAGAGGTAATGACACCCTATCTAATGTTCTTGTCTTATGGATTCAAGCAGGCAGTGATTGTCCCTGTGTTTTTGTAGAGCATCTTGCACAATGAAGACTAGGCTTCTTGGGAAGTACTGTGATTGGGATTTTTTATTAGATAACATCTGTTGCTACTCGCAGAATGCCCTTACTGTTTGCTCCAAACTAAAAAGGACAGTAAAGTCACGGCTGCTAGAGGAGCTGGGCTCCTCTGCCATCCAAGTGACAGCTGATATTGCAATTGTGATTTCTTTCACCATGACTATTAAGGCTAATGGAAACAAGGCAAAACTCAGCCTGAATGGTATGTATGCCTAGGAGGGCAGTGCAGTCTTCAGCTCCTTGTTTTGTTTTGGCACACTGAAATTTGGGCTACTGAATAAGTTGCACTTGTTTTCCTGTTTGATTTGCACTGGAAAGATCTCAAAATAGATGGAATTTGTGGATTTGGAGCCATGAGCTTAGTGATCCATTGTGTAAGTCACTTATCTTTCCTTGTTCCAGGTTCCAGTGCAGTGGTCTGATATGATCACGCTGAAAGCCAGGATGACCAATTATGGCCTTCCTAGGTACCAGTGGCTGACCCATGCTTGGAATTTCTTCCAGAGGGAGGTAAGGTGACAGTAGTTTATGAACTGAAGTAATCCATGCTCAGTAAGTGTTATTTATCTGCTAAAGGAAAAGGTTTGTTTTTAAGTGAATAGGTAAATAAATGCAAGTGCATTTCATATGAAACACTATGTAGTGATGGTATCTTTTAACACTACTTGATATCCAATGCTTTAGTTTTTATAGGCCCTGCAGATGCTTAAACACACAAAAAAAATTGTTACTAAATTCAATTAAATTGTGAACACTCTTCTCCTTTGCCTGTAAGGTTAGGAAACCAACACCTTTTAGGATTACTATAGCGTTTTAGGATATGATGTATATAAAACAAAAAATCTGCAGGTAAAGTAAAATGAACGCGCCTATACATTGGTTTAATATTAAACTATGCTCCCCTTCCTGCAGGATCTCTTAGTTTCCTTTCATCTAGCTGTCATGGTTAAGATGTGTGTTTAGCTGGAAAGGAGTGGGAAAGAATGTTTTCAAAAAGATGCCAACACTGTCTCTGGCTGAGGTTTGTGAAAGTGATCAGGGTTTTTATTTCCTTTAATTGGAGGTGTGGGAAACAAAGCAAAAAGCTTCCTTGTGTATTCACAGCTTTGCCCTCTAGCCTAGTAAAATTCAGAACTTTTTTTAAAGAATGAAGTTATTATGTTCCAGAAACATGAAATTGCCCAAGGTAAAACCCATTAACTCCAAATATAACTCACGTGCAGGAAGAGAACTCTTTAAATGCCTGTCATTGTGCTGCCCTGTTGAAATGTTGAGATCTATCAATGTTGCACAGATTTCCTGTTTATTTAAACATTTCCTGACAGCACTTGGTTAGTCTGTATTTATACTGAAACCTGAAAGGAAGAGTTTAAACACTAGCACACCCCCACCCTGTTCATTGCTCTGGCCACGCGATTGCTCTATGAAACAGTGTAATTAATTCTTCATATGCAGGTAGAGTGTTTATATCTGTTCTGTACCTGAAAGAATATAATCAAATTATCTCAATCAATTTTCCTTGAACAGAACTGGTACTGTATCTTGGTTTAAATGTATAGGTTGATTAAATTAAAAACTGCTTCGTATCCTCCTAGGTGTTGTGGTGTCATCATAATGACTGATTATAATACGAATATTAGTAATAAAACTTCAATTATACCATAATTTTTATAGAGTAGAAAAACTTCCTTTTAGAAGTTAGAAAACGTTTTAGAACTTAGATTTTTGGCAGCTCTGATCTGATGGGTGATTTGGGGAAAGTTTGAAGTGAACTGAGAAACCTCTTTTACAGCTCCTACTTAATTGATGGGTTCTTATTGATATTCTGTTTACTCATAACTCAGATGCTATATTTATGAGCCTGGTATGTGCTTTATGCCTGAATGAGCACTTTGCTTGTGGCCCTTCTTCAGTCAGATAAATTGTAATTAGAATTCTGTTACCAAAGCTTCAGCCCTGGTCAGCTTTGTTTTCTCTCCTCTGCATCTTTTAAAACCTGAGAGAGATGGGAAAGATTTTCCCCCAGCCCTCTTGCTGGTCTAGTATCAGAGTTGTGGCTGTGCCAAGGAACATGGAAACAGCTAGGAAGGGGTCAGGAAACAAAAGCTGAGCAAGGGAAGAAAAGATTTGAAAGTAAGAAAAGGATGTTTAATGACGTGGTCCTTGCAATTACAGTGAGGAGCCAAAGTTTGAGCTTTCCTTAAAGTCCTGTGTTGGGAGGATTTTGACTGACTAACAGACTGATAAAAACAGAGGCATTAGATCTGTGATAAAGAAGGAAGAAGTGAGATTTTTTGAGAGGACTGGTGAGGTCAAGGGTACATTGTGTGCCAACGTGTCTGAGCACTGATCTGTTTGATTGTGAACCAAGAAGTGTCGAATACAGCACTCTGGTTCTGAAGTGGCTAAAGGGGGGCAAATAGGTTGGGTTTGTGGGTCAGAGGAGCCAGGGGATGACTTACACTCAGGCTCATACTGGAGCACATTCAGACAGAAAAAAAGTAGCATCTTGTTTCTGCAGCAAGGCTGCTTTTCAGTCAAGTCCATATCTAGTGCCAAACCAAATCTAATGTAGCTGCTTTATCTTTTTTCTGTGTCTAAGCAGCTACTAATGTGGTAGACTGGTCATTTGGCTTTAAATCTCTGGGTGTGCTTTGCAGAGGAGAAGACAGGTTGTTAGTCCTGGTGGTTTTTATAGCCAATTATGGCTCATCTGCTTTGCTGTGAGGCTTCTTACTTTTATGGTTGATTCTGTTGCAGTATTTACTTTAATGTGATACCTATTCCTTCTGTTTTTCTTTAAGCATTTGTGATTTCTATACCTTTTTGTTCACTCTTTTAATCTTATTTTTTTCTTTTTTCTTTTTTCTTTTTTTTTTTTTCTGTTTTAAGACCCCAGGCTCACCTCATGAAAGGGGTTTTATGTTACACAGCCCCAAAATCCACCTGATGGATTTATTAAAAGGGCCTTAGGTTCTTTTATGTTGAGGTCATGCATGGGAAAAATGCTACAACGTTTTCAGGAGGTCAAAATAAAACAGTTTTATTGGCCAACTTGGGAAAATAAGGGAACTTGACAAAAGATTAAAACACTCATTCAGTCAGCATAGAGCATTTCACAAAGCATTAACTTAGCAAATTCCAATCCATCCAGGTTTAAGTTACCCAAATATCAAGAAAAGGGAATTAGGAGAAGAAGAAATAAAGAAAGAGAGAGAGAGAGAGAGCAAACTATAGCTACTGCCTATGATCCTGCATAGAACCAACTACTGCAGATCCAAGGGCAGTAGGGCTGTGATCATATTGAGACCTCGTGGTATTGGTTTTATTTGCTCTGGACTGCTGTGACCACCCCTCCCACCAGGTGGAGCTTCCAGTCTGCCAGCCATTTGGGGTCTGGATTAGGGGTCTGGGTGCTGTGGTGTGGGGTTTCAGTTGTGTCAATGGCTAATAGCCATTCTGCGGCTGGGTTAGGGACTCCAGGGGGTGTGGTGTGGGGCAGTGGTTCCAGTGTGTCAGTGACTGACAGCTGCACCAAAGGCTCTCAAGGAGGCAGGGTTATGGGGGGACAGAGCACCATCCCACCTTGGCAGAACCTGATCTGTCCCCTCCCCCACACATTGACTTGTTTCAAGCCATTACTTTCAGTTTCTGTATTGAGGTAAATCTGTGCTTTTTCTGGTTTTCAACAAATATGTTAGTAGTTGTAGCCTTGCTGAAGTAGTCCTCTCTAGTAAGACCTTTCCCTAGTATTTCTTTCAGCCACTGGTGTACTTGTTCATTAGTCACCATTTTGACATGAAATTACCGAGTAGGCAGGATAGGATAATTTCTATGAAGCATCCTTTGGGTAAGCAATTGGGATTTAAAGGACAGAACAGTTGACTGTTTCTGAGATACTCATTGGTGACTTAAAATTTTCATGTTGCTTTTATGTCAAAGTACAGCAAAATAAGATACCTGGAAGCTTTTGTAGATGTTTTTAGTTCTACATAAATATTTTGCAAGTTGGTATTAGGAGTTTATTTAACTTTTTTTTGATGACCTAGTTTCATGAAGAAGTAGCATCATTATTGCTCATCTTGGGTAATCCTTCCTTTGCAGTTTAAATGTTGTGGCGTGGTGTACTTCACAGACTGGCTGGAAATGACAGAGTTGGACTGGCCACCTGACTCGTGCTGTGTCAGAGAGTTCCCTGGATGCTCTAAGCAGGCACATCATGAGGATCTCAGTGACCTTTATCAGGAGGTAAGAAGAAAAATGTGAATATTTCAGAAAGTTTTATGAATTCTTCCTGATCCGGTAATTTTCCAAAATGATCATTTGCAGTGCAACAGAGTAATTTGCTTGTAGAGTAATTGTGTTTATGGAAAGTGTTTACTGTATTTGTTTATGTTTATTATTTATTAATGATGAGGCAGAGGGAGCAAGGAAGGAAAAGAGAAAGAACTTATCCACCCTTACCTGGAAGTGAGATAAGTTAGTGGCAATGCAGTTAACATCTGAGATGTGCTTAAACATTGAGGTGTTTGTTTTATATTGGTTAGGCTGGAGTTCAAATTTGCTCTAATCCAAAAGTTAAAAATTAGGTGGGGTGTAATGTTCAGGCTCCAGTCTATCAAACTACTATAGGGTAAGTGGAAGAGTAGTGAAATGTATAGTGAAGGACACTTTCTAAAATTCCTTTGGAAGATGAGAACCCTCTTGGTAACAGGTCTTATGCCAGGAGGCAGATAATTCATTTGTACTCTGAGCATCCATAGAAACTTCTTGTGAAAATGCTCTTTCATTCTACTACATTACAGTATGTTTATTTTAAAAGAACTACCAGAAAAGCACCTTAAAACCAAGAGAAATTGAAGTGGGTGAGTAAAGGAGATGATTGTGGTAGCAAGTAATTACTGTTCTTAGAGTTAAAATTATAAAAACAAGTAATTATATGTTCTCTACTATAACTCTGCTCTCACATAAATATTGTCTGAAGTCGCCTTTGTCTGAAGACTGGTTTCTTACTACCATTTTTTTCTGTTAACAGGACTCTGAAGACCTTTAATTGTGCATTCAGTAATAGCAGAATGACCAATAGTCCAGATAGTCCCAACAGTGACAGAAAGCATATCTCAGTCAGGTAGTTACGAGGATCTTAAAAGAGGTGCATTCTTCATTTGATTGCTTTTAGAGTAATATAGGGTGCATAGAAAGAAGGATGTGTGGGAGAAGTGTGCTTTCAGATGCTGCATCCTGAACATTTCTCCAGTGTAGCTCTGCATTATGGAAGAGTACCCAAAGAACCATTTTATTTTATCCCAGTTTCTTACACTGTTGAAGACCCTTTCTTACAAGAATCTGTTGCATGGCTCTTGTTCAGGAGTTATGGAGCAGCACCTCTGAAGCAGTGGAGATTTGCTATATAAACAAGCCAAAATGATTATTAGGTATTGCCAGGAAACAAACAAGTTTTGGGGAAGTGAATTTGTATGGTATTGACTCTATGAAGAGAAGTTATATCATCTATTCTGGGCTTTGAGACATTCATCCTAGAAGGTGGTGTGCTTTCACTAGGAACAGAGAAGGTAGAGCTGCCAAAAGGCAGTCACCTCAGAAGACCAGTCAGTGCTAGGGAATCTTAAAGAAAGTGGCAGAGGCTGTTTTCTTTGCACCAGCTACTTGCAGAACATGTTGCCTTCTGGCAAGGCTCACATCGCTGACAGCACTGGTTGGGCTTTAGAAGTGTCAATCTCTGAATGGGAAAGCCATTCAGGCTTCTTCCAGGGCCTGCCAGTTTCATACACATTCTGAAGAAGGAAAAACTATGGTTCACTCTGCAGCAGTGGTTGCTTTTTTGTAATACCATTGCCACTGTTGATACTATACAGACCAAGTCTGTCATAGAGAGCCTTCAAGGAGCGTAAATGTATGGAAGCTGTAGAACATTCATTTATGCCATGCATCCTTCCCACTTATGTGAAAAGGCAGGAGTATTTAAGCAGCATCACTCAGGGAAAAACTGCTTTTTGAGCACAGAAAGCTCAGAAATTTATGAGAAGTACTAGTCGCTGAAGTGCCGTGTCAGATGTGCAATTTTCTCATGTCATCTTTTCTGCTAACATTTCATGTCCACAGTCATATTCCAGGAAAGTGGTTCTGTGAGCACTTCATATGTTCAAGTTCTTTTGGTTCTACTTGGAAAAAATTAATAGCCAAAGATGATGGTTATGTAGGACATAAGTGCTGTGTTAAAACCCACTTGATGAAAGCCTGGCTTTTTTTCTAACAGAAACCTGAAGGGCACATTTATGGTTCCTCCCCTACTGTATTTTGGATGGATTCAGCTCTTAGCAAAAATTCGGTTTTTCTCTACTGCAGAACCCATTCCAAAAAGGAACAGGCTGTGTTCTGTTGTCCCAACCACAAAAATATTTAATTTCTATTTGAAATATGTACAATATTTCGTTGGCAAAACATTTCTTTCCACAGTGCTTGCCTGTGGGTTGTCTCACAGACTTTAGCTCTAGACTTGCTAATAAGTTTATCAGTATCATGCAAAACTACTTACACTTCCAAGGCTAATCTGCCTGAATTCTGTTTTGGAGAGCTGAAGGATAATAAGCTTTTTTAGAAAGTGATTGAAAACAAACTTGCATAGTCTGGTGGTTTGAGAGGGAGCCTGATAAGATTAGCCTCGCTAGCCTAAAATTGGCTTATGTAAATGCTTGGCAAGTCCATTCTGGTACTTCAGAAAAATCCTTTGTAGTACTTCAGAAAACTGAAGTTTGGTTTGTGTGGGACTGATAACTACTTTTGTTGTAGCTGTGCTCCATTTTTTGCTGGAAACTCAGAGCTTTCTGTGATCTAAGTTGGAATCCTCCACAATTTAATTTTTGCAGAAAGAAAGGTGTCTTATACTTCTTCTCAAGCGTATTTTTGGCAGGAGTCATATTTTCCATGCTTGATTTTGAGAGCTGTTTTTCAAATGTGCTAGTCTGCTTGGATTGCTTTTATTCTGATGAGCTTCACCTTTGATGCAGTTCGTAGAACAGGCTGACCTTAGAAAGAGCATGGTTGTGAGGGAAGTGTGAAGATGATGATGTGGTCTTGGAGGTTTGTTGTGGTCTGAGGTCTGTCCATCCTGTAATCTGGAACTGCAGCCTGGATAAAATGATTGGTAGGAGTTGATACCTTAAAAAAAAACCAAACTTGCATTTTAATATTTTCTTTTGTTTTCTTGCGTAATTTTGAGTATACCTAAAAAAATTTTTAGTTAAATTAATTTTGGTTTAATTTTGGTTTTAATTTTTAATATTAAAATTTGTTTTAAATAAAAACATAATTTTGAGCATACTCAAAATCTGGGTATACAAAAGATTTGTTTGATTATGTTGGTGGCTTGTCCTTTCTACTCTGAGAAATGCCTTATTTAAGTACAGGTTCTTATTCTGTGATGTTGTGGTAAGTCAGAAATACATGCTTTTTTCTCACTTCAAGACTGAAAGTATAAAATGGCTTTAATCTGTAGCTCTATGGGAATCTGAAGCTAATTCTTCTGAATGATTGCTACAAAGTTTTACACTATATTTGACTTGGCAACGAGAGCTTCCCATTTAGGGACTTTTGCTGAGGAAAGTATATTTTTATACTGTTTAATTGCAGGCTACCAACTATGAAAGTGTCACATAAGCAGAAATAAAATGCATTAATGTGAAGATAACAGGGCTGGTTGGGCGTTTCTCAGTTTTGAAACTGATTTTGAACATGTATTAGATCAAAACTGTAAGAACATCATTAAATGGAGGGAAACAGTCTATCTAGATTGGACATATTTGTCTCAATTATGTGTTTGTACTGCAGGAGATGTAGGCATTAATGTTATTGCTCTCTGTTAATGGATATTTTCTCCAGGCAACAGATGATCTGAGTCTGAATATTGCTGTGGTGGAGCATTTCTAAATTCTGACCAGCATGTACCTTCATCCCTTTAAGATACCAAAGTATTAAAATGCAGCCATTTTCTCTGTAATTAAAAACAAATTCAGAAAATTGTATTGCTACAACTGTCATCTAATTGAAGAAAAGACGATGTCTTGACAGTTATTGTTCCCCCTCAAGTTCAATTACATTACTTTTGGTACAGTGTTGTTTTTTTTGTTTGAAATTTCAAGGAATGCACATTTGCTGCTTTTCATGTGTCTTTGTTACTGTTTAGAAAATGACACAGTGAAATAAGCAAAAACGTTGAGATGGTGTCTGAAGAGCAGCACAGATCTCTTGCAGTTAGTTACATGCAGTAAAGTCTCTGTGTATGAGAAAATGTAAGGATAGCATTATGGAAGGACTTAAAAATGTAGGCAAAATAATTTTCAAAGTACTGTTTGAAGAAAGTGAGAGAGAAATTTTTGGAAGCCAGACAAACCAGCACTGGGTAGAATAAGCTAAACCTTGGGAACTGCAAACCAAGTAATACTGACTTTTGTTTTTTAATCTGTTTTTGTTTCATAGGGATGCGGTAAAAAAATGTACACTTTTTTGCGTGGGACGAAGCAATTGCAAGTGCTGAGATTTCTGGGGATCTCTATTGGAGTAACACAGATCCTGGCTATGATCCTCACCATTACTTTACTGTGGGCTCTGTACTATGACAGAAGGGATCCCAGGACAGATCAGATCATGGGCCTGAAAAGTGATACCTCGCAGGAGCTGTCATGTCATTCCGTGGAGCTACTGAAACCAAGCCTGACCAGGATCTTTGAACGTACATCCATGGCAAACAGCTTTCATACACACTTTGAAATGGAAGAGCTAGAGGTGATGCAGTGAGTCTGAGAAGTCACAGAGGGTTTTAATTGGTTTTGTTGTGTTTTTATTCTGTTCCATTAAATATCCCAAATATACCAGTCTTATGCATCAGAAACTAGCTAACGAGTGGAACTGAAGGTGACCAGCACAGAAAGAAAGACAAGCCTGTCATCAGCTTCTTAGCCATGGCCTCAGCCATGAAACAGAGTTGGTTTTGTGTGCTTGTTTTTTCAAAGGCACTCAGTCAGTTGGGCACAGTAATATTTTACGTATTATCACAATCTGTGTGATGTATAAAACACTGATTCATTCACAGGCAGACAGAATCTCTAAGGAAGCATCATGGGAAGGAAGAGAAATACTCATCTTCTGAAGAGAGACAAAATGTGACTTCAGTTGACATGGACTTTTAAATTTTAATAAGCCATTTGAAAAATGTCTTAATCAGGGATCTGTGTATGTATAATTGTGTGTTTTCATGTGTGCATGGAAAGCAGAACTAGAATTCAAGTTAATACTTGGATTAAAAAAATCGCAGGATTTGTAAAAAGGGCAAGATTTTCTTTTTTCTAACAAAACCTTTATCTTAGCTTTCATTGTTAAAGATGTTCTAAAACTTCTATTTTTATCTAACATAACTCTTTATTTTTTAATTTTAAATATATTAAACAGGGATTGAAAGCAAAACTATAACTCTGGATGGTAGATTTTAATTTCCTGGAGAATTCCTCTTTGAAACAGTTTGTTCTATGGACTGTTTTCTTAGTGAAAAGGAAGAAAACCTTAACCGTTCTTTCCAAAATGGGAATCAGAATGGGAGTAGCACATTTTTATAGATAAATCTTTTCTCCTATCTGTGATTCCCCTGAAGCTAGAAAAAAAAGACTGCAACAAAAATGCTTACAGTTCTGGATGCTATTGCAATAATTGTAAAAGTACATGAGGAGAAATTATACTTTGGCGACTTCTTCATTAAGAGCTCTCCTGTGGCTTAAAATGCCAACTGGAACCAGCATTAAAATATATTTATTGAGGTGGGAAAAGTGCATTTTACTGTATTTTTGTGAACAATGTTTATTTCATAAGATTATTTTTGCAATTGGCCACACTCCTGAAATATATATTTGTTCCACTGAGTATAGTAGTTTGTGGCAAATGGA
Source organism: Campylorhamphus procurvoides (assembly GCA_013396655.1). Lineage (NCBI taxonomy): Eukaryota > Metazoa > Chordata > Aves > Passeriformes > Dendrocolaptidae > Campylorhamphus > Campylorhamphus procurvoides. The sequence continues at coordinate 236,043 of WBMV01004528.1, forward strand.
CTTTTTACATAATATTACATTAAAAAAATTGTTTCCTTTGTTTTGAAATTTGTAAAAGAAAAAAAGAGCAAGGTGTGATCTGTAGACAATAAAGTTATTTCTCTCTTAAATTTCAAAATGACTTTTTTATTTTCAAGTCCTAGAGTGGGAGTGCTTTGGGTGAGCATTGGGAGAGTGAGTTAATTTAGCATGTCTTTACCCATTCCACTTACTCTGTTGTGAAAAAACTGCGTTGTAAGTTTAATTTTCCTTTTTTTTAAATTGCTTCTGAGAAAGCTTCTTAAGGACTCGAGAAATTAAGGTCTTCAGTTATGTGGGCTGTTGTTTGCTTTTTAGCAGTCTGCATGTGGGTGTAATGATTTCAAGGGTAGTATTGCAAGTAAGATTATCTTTTTGCTTTTGTATGTCTCCTACAGATGCTAACACTTATTATGGGTGGTAAGAAAAAGAGTAAAGAATAGACTCTCCCAAAATTTTGCTTGGAGTATCTTTGTCAGAAATACTTTCTCATGTTCTCTTCAGGAAGCCTTGGCCCAGTTACTGCATAGCCAGCTTCTGTCCCTCCCCCTGCTCAGCATGGGCAGTGTTGCTGTAGGTAAGGGGCAGGTTCCTGTGTAGAAAAGGAGAAAGCCTGGGTGAAGACCAGCTCTAGGTGTCAGAATGCTAGAGACTTGTGGTGTTACACAGTGGATGGAGTCCTTGTTTTTGTTTTCCCCAGTTTAAAAATGAAAAAAAAAATGTCCAGGAAACCCTAGCCCTTAAAGTTTTACTCCAGGAGTATCTGTGGAAGCTCCTTTATCCATTCTTCAGCCATCCCTAGTCTTTCCATGTGAGGACTCCTCAGAGTACCATTCAGGGTTGCGTGTGTATCTTGTGACCAGGTTAGAGCTCATGAAGGAACAAATATGGTGAGCCAGGCCAGGGGGGTTGCATTGGAATTTAAAGGTACGTACAGCCCAGGTCATTTGGTTTTAGGCTACTCAGGTGCTGATGAAGCACTGCCATCAGGGGTAGTCAGATTATTTCAGCAGCAGAAGGATTGCTTGAGGCAGGCCCTCTTTGATACAGGACCAACCTCCAGTTTGTGGACCTCCAGTGAACATCCGTGGTCAGGGTAACCTCAATTGGGCTTGGCTCCCCAAATCCTGAGCCAGTCTGCATTCAGAATGGGGCTGGTTTCATTAGTGGAATGACCCACATGGCAGAAATTATAAAGTATTCTCTCCCTAGTAAGGACTATTGGTAAGTATTCTGGGAAATAATCCATCTATTTTGAGTATCTAACCATGTTTGCAGAAATAGATCTCAGCTGTAAATTTGAACACTCTCAGACTTTTTCTTTGCGCAGGCTGTGAGGTGTCTGTTTTTCTAGGGCTTGTTCAAAGAGCCTTAAAATTAATTGACTGGGCTGTGGTGAGCCTGCTCTTTTCCTGTAGAGCTTTATATGTAGGTGACAGTCTGCTTGGCAAAAGGGGAACATTTAGATACTTTAAGCAGTGAAAAGTACCTCATCCTTTTCATTCCTTTTTCCCTCAGTTTTGTAAGAGTACTTGGAAAAGGATGGTGTATTGTTTGTTCTCTGCAGCATAAAGTGTAATGAAATAAATCTCTCTTGTTGCAACAAACAGCTGTGAAGATGCTTTTTCACGTTTTTCACAGAGCACTCGAGTGCGCAAGGAGAGCAATTGTATTAGGAAAAGGGGTCACTCCCTGCCACACCACCTGTTCCTGTTTGGCCCAGTAAATCATACCCAGTCTGTGGGACTGTGCCTATTAATGTGTGGCTGAGCGCAGTCATGACATGGGATAATGGGGGTGCTTTTAGGAGACAAAAATCAGGTATTGGTTTACCTGCCAGCAGGATGTATGTCAAGGCATTTGGAAGGAAACAGCTATATTTTCTTTATAACTTTCATTTTGTAAAAGAATATATGAATATAAGGGAATATATAAAGAATAAGTTCTAAAAAGAAAGGCTGTTTGTCATAGCAACTGTACAGTTAAATATGATGGATTTTCAAATAGTTTTTGAAGTTTTTACTCCAAAAGCCTTTTACTGGGTCTTGGTTAGAGCATGGTACTAAAACCAGCAAGGTCACAGGTTCAATCCCCATATGGGCCATTCACTTAAAAAATTGGACTTGATGATCCTTATGGGACCCTTTCAGATCAATATTCTGTGATTCTGTGAACTATGCAGAAAAACACTGATTATTAAAGTCTTAAGGCATTGAAATACTCAGGGTTTGTGTGGCACTGTTTTTGGGGAGGGTGGGGCGGGAGTGGCTAGAAGAGTGGCTTCTGTGAGAAGCTGAGAAGCTTCCCGTGTCCCAACAGAGCCAACCAGCTCCAGCACGGACCTTCCCCTGGCCCAAGGTCAAGTCCATAGTGACGGTGTTGGCACCTCTAGGATAACTATTTAAGAAGGGGTAAAAATTGTTGCGGCAGCAGCTGCTGGAGGGAGGAGGGAGAATATGTGAGAGGAATAACTCCGCTGACACCCAGGTCAGTGGAGAATTAGGGCCAGGAAGTGTTCCAGGCACTGGAGCTGAGATTCCTGTGCAGCCCATGGTAAAGACCATGGTGCGACAGGCATTCCCACTGCAGTCCATGGAGGTCCATGGTGGAGCGAAAACCTACCTGCAGCCTGTGGAGAACACCACACCAGAGCAGTTGGATGCTTGAGGGAGTCTGTGACCCCATGCATAGCCCCTGCTGGAGTGGGTTCCTGGTAGGGCTTGAGAGAGGAGCCCACGCTGGAGCAGATTTGCTGGCAGGACTTGTGACCCTGTGGGGGACCCATGCTGGAGCAGCTGATGAAGAACTGCAGTCCATGGGAAGAACTCATGTTGGAGAAGTTTGTGGAGGGCTGTCTCCTGTGGGAGGGACCCCACACTGGAGGAGGCAGAATGTGAAGAATGGTCCCACTGAGGAGGAAGGAGTGTCAGAAGATGTGTGATAAACTAACCACAGCCCCCTTCCCTGTCCCCCTGCACCTCTGGGGAGGAGAAGGAAGTAGAGAATTCAGGAATAAAGGTGAGCTTGGAAAGAAGGGAGGGATGGGTAGGGAAGGTAAGGAAGGTATTTTAAGATTTGGTTTTATTTTTCATTATCCTACTCTGATTTGATTGGTAATAATTTTTTTGCCCCAATTTAATAATTTTTGCCCCAAGTTAAGTCTGTTTTGCCCATGACAAAAGTTGGTGAGTGATGTCTCCCTGCTCTTATCCTCACTCAAAAGCCTTTTAATATTTATAAATATTAGAAATATTAAAATATTTATATTTTCCCTGTCCAGCTGAGGAGGTGAGCAGTAGCACAGTTTTGATAGGCATCTGGCATCCTGCCAATGTCAACCCACCATAAGCATCGCATTTAATTCATGCAAAATGCTATTGTAGATGAGGTTGTATCTGAAACTTTACAACTTGTGTATGATCAACTACTTCTCTTTGAAAAATAATTGTGATGTCCTAAACTTTTCAAAATTTTTATGCATTTGCTTGCTTTTTATTCAACACTCCCCCACTTCAGTTGTTTCTTGTGCATAGTTACGGTAAAAAGTTGATAACTAAATAATGCAGACAGGGAAGAAACTAAGCTGTCTGGATAACTCCATATATCTTACAGACCGTCATTCTATGTATCATACTCACTCCTGACACTCCTGCTCTTTTACACGTTTACATATCCCATTAACTAATGGCTCTTCCGGAACATGCAGTAGCCCTCAGATTTTCACATAGTCAGTGGGAAAATAAAGCCCAGTGAGTCCCACATGCAGCAGAGAGAGAATATGACCTTCTAGACCCTGCCTGCCAAATATTTAATGATACTCCTCCAGATCAGCATCTACTCTGAAGGCCACCCTTCTCCCTGGAGCAGTTGAGGTTGCATCACGCTCTGGGCTGCGAAAGCCTTCTCTCAGTAGTCAGACTGCTTCCACTGAGAGTATATCCACAACCTCAAAATGTAAACCTCAAAATGTTTTCAGTTTGTCTCCTGTAGGTATTTTATGAGAGGACAGTTGTTCCTAAAAATGCTCTGGGATGGTTCACAGACAGGTATCACTGTTTCCCCCAGAGCAGTGAGCTCCTGGCAGAGGTGGCCATCACATGTGCCAGTGCTGAAACACAGTTGATAGATCAGCATTGTCTGCAGTCAGTTGCCCTTTACTGGTGATATGTGATGTGTTGTTACCTGCTCTTAAGCTACAAAAGGAGTTTGATCTCATCTGTGCACTAATATTTTATCAGGTTTGAGGAGGCCCTGTAGCCTGGGAGGTTCACAGTGATTGGTGTCTGGAGGTACCGAAAACATAGCGGACATTTTTTAAAGTACAGATGGAGAGGTGGAGTTCATATTGCTGGAAATAATTTAATGCTCCAATTTTCTCTGCTGCTGCAGGCTGGGATGGGAAAGGTGACGGCCACTCACACAGAACAAGGGCAGCTCTGTGTAATGGAGCTGTGGCATCCTGGTCTTGATGGCTCTAGTATGGCTTAGATACACTCACAGCTTGCCTGGAGTTAATATCTGGGACATTTGCTGACTTCAGTTATAGCATTCCTTCAAAATTACTAGAGGGGAAAAAAAAGTTTTCATGAATAAGTTATTGCAAAACCAGGTTGACCCATTCAAGCATGCAGATGTTTTATTTAAATATTCCTCAAATGCCTATTTATTCAGCATAACACATGTATTATGCTGCCTTCTGAAATACGATATATGACTGTCAAACAAAATTGTCAAAACAACAATCTTGGTTTCTTTGTATGATACACAGAAATAATTACATTTCATGTACAGTACAGATGCATTTTACACAGTCATCAACAGTCATTCACTACCAAAACAGTATTTAAATCACCTAAAACACCAAAAAAAATGTGTATTTCCCAAATTCAGAATAAATTAATGGTTTTGCATGTGACATATGGAAATAGGAGACAGGACTGGAATTCCGCAAAATCTTACTAAATTATCTCTTAAGCTGCATTTTAAAAATGAAAGTACAAGTTGCTTCAGGGGTGTAACAGTAATGCAAGTGTATTGCTGTAGTGTGTTCTTTCTAGTGTCTATGAATAGGAGAATAAAGAGCTTTTAAAAGACACTGATGGAGTCAGTAGGTTTCCTGGGTTGTATCTAGTCTGTACCAAAGTAGGTTTAGGAACTGCCTTTTTGCATTATTTAGCTGATATAACTAGTCATGAAGTACCATGTGGCATAAAGAAGTTGTTGCAGATTGCTAACATCAAGGCAGTTTTTATAGCAATAACTATTTGGCAAAAGGTGGGGACCAAGTATGAGTAACTATGGGTAGAAGTAGGATGCAAGTAAAAACTCAGTGGGTTCTGCCTCTCCTTTAAACCCCAATAAAGTTTATGTACCCTACCAGCTTTATCAGATCTACTGCAGTTTTCTAACAGGGTGGAAGAGAGGAGAGCAACACTAGATAATGGACTGGGGCAGGATTCCTCAGAAGGAGCACTCCTCCTCTGGCTCAGAGAAGAGCCTGTGCTTTTGCTCTCTGCTAATATTTGAAAGAAATGTAGAAGCGCAGTTTACAATGTGTAAGTTACCCTGATTCGCAAAAGTAGTGAGTAGTTCATGGCAAATTAACCAGGCTTAAGAATAAGTAAGTGATTAGATAAAAAAGTAATGAATGGCATTATCTACTCTTTTTACTTGCAGTTTAATTCTAATATGTGACATTGCTGTATTTTGGTGTATATACTGTAGCATGATAGTCCATCATCTACTCTTCAATGTCTGAGAGAAAAACCAGTATTTGTGTGCAATAAAAGTGTATTATCAGCAAGTTTCAGTTTTTAGTGGGTATTTTAATGTAAATTTTCAGGTCAGGAGAATGCTAGCAAATACTATACTGAAACATACACTACTCAAACTATTAAATAACTGTGTTAATCGTTTATTGTAATGGCATCTAATGCACTGAGCCTTTTGATTTATATGCATATTTTACTTTGCAGACATGCAATTATTTCTGATCCAGTGTTTTTGATGTATATATGTATGTATTGATATGCACATATTCCATGTATATCTGATGTATATGATGTATGGTATGTCATGAATATAAGAAGCATTATGATACATCTAATGTATTCTCATGAAGAAAAACTACACGTTTTTATCAGAAAGGTTTCTGATAATATTGTCTTTTAAAAATGAAGCCAAAACCCCTTAAATTGTAAAGCCTTCACATTAGTGTTTAGGCCTGTCCAGGTAGGCAAATTCCAACTGAAATCAATTATACTTTTATAGCTTTGGGATTCATTATTTTATCATTTTTTCTTAGGTAATTAAATATTTTTCATACAATATACATTCTCAAGCTTTAAGATGTAAATTTACAGATAATTACAAAAAGAATTTAGCCATCATTTTTACTGAATGTCTTTCAGTGTCTTCCAGTGTAGCTAATACTCTGGATGCTGCAGAATGTGAGCAAGGAAGGTTTGGAAATAAGTGTTGGCTGATCCCAAAAACACCTTTGTGGTAATTTTAATTCAAATAAGATTGATCCTGTAGCACTGGGATGAAAGGTTCATTCTGAAAACACAGAAGTAGATAAGATGTCTGTGGAAGAAAGGACCATGTTGATTCATCAGTAGCCTTGAAATCCCAAATGGTACAGTAATGTTGGAGTGGGCAACGAGCTGTATTAGAAATAAAGGACAGTGGACAAGAAGAACAATGACTGTATAGCACATTCTGGTGCACAGTTTGGCTGTAAGATTACGTGAATGTTTCCATTAGAAACTTATAGCGTAGATGAAATTGTGTAAAATACTTTAAAAAAAAATCCTGATTCCTGATACAACAGGTGTACAATGACTTATTGCAGTTGTAACAGTACCTAGGAAGCAAGATAAAACAATAGTAAATATTGAACTAACTGAACACCTTTAGTTCACTAATGAGTGTTTGAGTAAGAAATACTGCATTTTTCAAAGGGAAGTTATTTGTACAACTACCATGGAACATTAACAATCAGTTTGTTGTAAGTGCATGGAAATGCCCCTTTCTACAGTAATATTTTATCATGCCTAATCTGAAAAACAACAAAAGTAAACTGAGATCACAGCTCCAAATAATTTCAGCATGCATTATGGTTGTAATTCTTTCAGTCAGTACAAACATATTTCATATGAGCATTTTTTCATTCATTTTTTGACAGTTCCTCAACAAGTTAGTGGTTTATTAACAGGAAAAAAAAAGACACGTTATCAAAATGTTTCTTGTTGTTTTGCATTCAGCAGGAACACAGGTTTCTATTTTTTCATTTGTGTTTTTTTCTAAAAAGAGCTTTCATGATAAGAAGAAGCATCAATGGGGACTTTTCATTGTGCTCATATAGTAAGTCAGGATGGTCACAGAAGATTCCACCATGTGTCAGTTCAGACAAGGGGTAAGAAACTCCTTTTGGTTCACACTCTACGACACCAAAACCCACAAAGTGTTTTGTTTCTCCTGAACCTCTTGCTCTGCGTCCGCTGGAACACTTGTCAAGGGGCATTGTCTTTGTCGGCTCTCTCATTCCTCACAACTTGTTTTTCACTGCCCGAGCTCAGCTTGCAAGTGGTCTTTATGCTAATTTATAAATAATTCCATATTTTATAAAGCAGATACTCTGACAATGTTTCCTCCCGAATACTCGGGAGAGTCTGGCCTATCGTCTCCTTCGGGTGTGGTGACTGGAGGTGTCGGGATGCTGATTATTGCTGTAGTGACGTAAGGCTGCTCACAGTTTAGTTTAACGCACTCTTCCACTTTGGCATTTAAGCTGGAACGGCTGGAGGGAAAATAAAAATCCAAGAAAATAGAAAGTCCATGTTACCACAAACCTCTTGTGTACCCAATTCCACTCCCTCAGCCAGCTGTCTCCATCCTGCCCCACTGGAGACCTCTAAGTGCAAAACAGTACCACACCACTACCCTGGACCCCAGCAGCAGGTGGTCCGTGGCTGTGTCCATGTCCCTTTTCCTCCTCTTTTCCACCATTTTTCAGCACTTCTCAGCCTAAGTGTTTCTGAACAGTGGAAGCATTTGAGCAAACTTAGCATAGCCAAGTTACTTCCTACACAGGAAAGTGGAAACTAAGGACCAGTCCTAGTCTCCTGCATATTCCACAATGCCACGCTTTTTAAAGAACATTTTGTATTTAAGAACATTTAAATATTAGGCAAAATTTCTTCACTGAAATGGTTGTTAGGCACCGGAAGAGACTGCCAACAGAAATGGTGGAATCACCACACTTGGAAATGTTCAAAAGGTGTGTGGATGTGGCACTTGGAAACGTGGCTTAGTGATGAACATGGTGGCACCAGGTTAACAGTTGGACTCAATGACCTTGGAGGTCTTTTCCAACCTCAGATGTTCTGTGACTCCATATATTCTGTGTCCTGAATAGTAATATTGCGTTATATTATATGCACTAATTAAGGTTGAGTTAATATGTTCATTGAGTTGTTGCAGTACCTCTGATTCATAAGAAACTTGTAAAACTCAGACTATTTCCAAGTGACAGTAACATTTTTTGCTTGTGTTTTTAGCTTGTTTTCTAGCACAAAGCGGGTGCTTTTTGTTTTTAGATATTTGGATGTCTGGAAGTATGGTGCCAGGCAAGTCCTCTAGCAGAGAAAGGATGGATCCAGGCAGAATATTTCCTGAAAACCTAAGACAGGCTGGAGCTTTGTGCAGGCCAGAAGGTCTCATTGCACAACAGCTGAAACACTTCAGTAGCTACAAACTGCTGGATTGTTCATGGAAGTGAAATCCAAACCTAGTAACTATACAAAGGGAGCTACTCAAAAGTAGCTTAACGAGACAATCTCTATAGCAACTAGTATTGAAAATACTTCTTTATTAAAGGGTGGCATGCATGAGTTCAATAGAAAACACTTCTGGGTCTCCTGAGACCTTTGCTATGTTTTCAGAGGTGGTATTTGGATATACCTGAAAGCCAAATGCTTTACTTGTGAGAGTACAGGCACATTCAGTAAAATACAGACTCTTAAACTGCATTTTTATCACTTTTGTAATAACTCCTCCAACTAGGAAATACATTTTTCTTATGCATTTTGTATTTTTTTTTAATCTAGAAGAGTCTTCCTTCTGACTATTACGCATAGGACTGTGGGAGTCAGTTTTACTTTTCTGCTCTGCAGAAATGTGAGGAAGTGTCATTTCCTATGCTTCTGAACCAAGCAGGGTCAGACAGACCACTTGCTCATCTTGTATATTAGAATTGCACATTTTTCTGAGCAAAATATTTTTCCTTATGTGTTTGTCCACAGCATATAATATTTGATGATCTATTTCATTTGGAGTCCCTGGATACTATTTGCTGGAAATAGTACATAGTAGTTTGTGGGGAGGGCCTGAGAGGGCAGAAATGAATATGAGAGACTATCCTATTATCTTGGATTAAGCTTGGAGCAAAAGAAATGCAGAACATTTCAGTACCAGTATGCATTTTTAGGTGACTATTAGACTCTCATCTTTAGCCTCACAGCCTGCCCATGCAGGCCACAACACCTCTATGCCTTCTCTAACAAAGCCAGGGGCTTCAGCACTCAGTGTGCTGATGCACGTGAAGTACCTGTTAGACAGAGGCGTCCTCTCCACACATCTGATCTGGATGGTGCTCAGCTCCTGTACACTGCCTGGGCGGCTGCCAGCAATGGCAGTGTTTGGGATGCGGTAGGTCTTTTTATGTCTTCGTGAGCAGCAAGTGCTGGTAACACCTTGTTGAGATGAAAGAGATGGGCTGTGGCTTGGGGGTCTGTTGACTGTAGAAACCTCCATACAGCTCTCTTCATAGACTTGCTCATCTACAAACTCATGGTTCTAGCCCAGAGGAATCCAACAAAGGGACAAAGCACACACAGAAAGATAATTGAAGTGAAAATATTAATCATGATTGTTTAAAGGCTTAAATTGACACAACTGAATAAACTGGGAAAGTTAGACAGCTTATTCTTGATTATAGTGTTTAGCCTGAATTAGCCTGGGCTCAATACCAATACAAATGTAAAAGCTGGAACAAAACTGTGCTTTAAACAAAAAAAGTTAATCCAAATTATTTTGCAAAATAGCATGTGATTGTAATGTAGTTTGCATTATAACTATCTGTATAATCTATGAAGTACCACAAAGTAGAGGATTATGGTTATTAATAAAATGCAAGTGGTGCTTATGTAAACACTCTAAATGTCAGTTGGAAATAAATAAGATTTATTATATTGAACTATAATACAATAAAATTAATAAATATTTTCCAGATTAGTTTAGAAAGTTTGCTTTTGAATTACATGCTATAGGAACTGAAACATGTTTTGAGGTATGCATCTCTAAAAGAAAAACATTCAAATAAATAGAAGTTCTGATTAGCAGAGATGAGATGGTTATTTAAAATCATCTAAAAATTTCCTAATTACTGAAGATGGATGCATCAAAGCAGTTTAGAGGACTGAGTGTTTTAGTTAAATGAAGTCCTCTTTATTTGCGCAATCTTCACTTAATCCTGGTAGTTTTATAGGGTGGTCACAAAGATGAATCCAGAGTCACTCAGCCAGTTTACATTGCTTTAGTGGATGATTAGGGAACATTTCACACCCAGACACAGCGTCCACAGTTTCTATGTGTGCAAAAGAGTGTGAAATACTAGTGTTCCTTATGATGATGAGCAAGGAGAGGAGATGAAGGGGGGCAGGAGGGAAGAAATTTTTGTACTCACTTAAAAAGTAGAAGCCCAAACTAAGAAGAGATTAAGATATGTTCACATGCACTTTGAAAAAGCCTTCATTTTAAAAGAAAAATCTTTTAATTTACTGCTGTGTATCCTGAGAATGTTTTAGGGGAATGGTTTAGGGAGCATGTTCTGGATTGCTTTACACTCGACTTGATCTCACATAAAATTTGCCAGCCTGCTGCATTTTTGTGTATTAGAATGAGGTAAATTATTTTCTCCCTAAAATATGCACTAATTGGGAAGGTGCTGTTGTTGCACAGAGTTGCCATAGAGTGCCCATATAAAATACACGAACAAAGTAAACAGAGTAACAACTGTGGCCAAGTGTTTGCGACAAATGGAAATACGTTTACAGGCATATTATTTTTCTTTCAATTCCTTCTGTTCTTTGCTCAGACATAAGTTTGTGTGAATTAATTGTTGTTGAGGAATGCAAATTTCAAGTGACAGAGAAAGAAAGAACTCACTTGACAAATTACTTCTATAAGGTATATGTCTGTCACAGTCAGGATTTTCAACATGGTCACAACAGTAGACATAAAATTCAGAGAGAAAAATAACCTAATTGCTGTCTATAGATTACATTCAGGGGCTTGCAGTATGTTTGCCAAAAGCTCTGGTATTTTTCTGATTAAAAGTAATTTTGTACTTCTTAAAATTTTTATGGAGCAACCAACAGGAATTCAATTTGTAAGGACCATTAAAGAGTTTTATTGACTGAACTTTTAATATAGACTGGAAACATTTTGAAATGCTATAATGTCTCAAGTTAATAGATTTGATTATACTTATTAATTAACTGTTCTTAAATTATCTTAAAATAGCTTGTAAAACATAATTTTTAGTGCAATTAGTTTCATTATTAACGTACTTTTCACAAAATTTCATAATATTGCTCACTCTACATTTCTGAGAGTGGATGAGATCTTATCCTATTGCCTTTCCAGTGAAAAGGGAAAATATGCCTTTTTTTAGTATCATCTGGACTAATCCTTACACCACAAAGGATGGTGAGAGTCCAAGAAGACAGATTCCACATGCTGATGGCCTAAAATGTCAAGTTCCCACTAAAATTTTAGGAATGCATGATTTGCAGGATACAACTTGGAGCTGCTGCATGCATTTTTGTGTTCATATGTCATTTAAAATCAGTACCTGTAGCAGGATACAAGAAAAGGAAAAAGGAAAGTAGATTCTATGAAAATATAAGAAACAAGATAATACTTGCTTTGTAGGCCTCTCTTTTTTTTTCCTTTTTTCCCCCCCTTTTTTTTAAAGGAAAAAGAAGAAAAAAAAAGAAAGAAAAAATGAAAAGTTGTATATATTCTACCATTATGATTAGAGAAACCATGAAACTTTGGGAGCCGAATTCAGCTCCTACCAAATTAACAGAAATTTTTCTCCATTATTTCTATGGAGTTTGACAAGGTCTATAGTTACTACTTGGTTTTTTAAATATGTTTGTAATGCTCAACTGTAGAAAAATTTTAAAGACAAATTGCTATTATCCGGTTCTAGTACAGAATGTCTCAAAAATGTTCCAAAAGGACCCAGCCTGAGTCTTGGCAAAGAAACCACATTATTCTCTGAACAGGAAGCAAGACATTTTGTCCTACAACACATTATGTAATAATGAATACTCCTAAAGAATGGAGAAGACATAAGCAACTGTGGAATGACATATTGCTGTCTAAGTGAAGTAACAACTGGGCCCTATTATTTATAAAGAAATGCTCTCAAAAGGAGAACATTAAATTACACACATCAAAATCTAGCAATGTCTCTTGTGGGAAAAATTTTTGCTGTTTTGTTTTGAGAAAGAACAGAAAGACTTTCACAGTAATCTCCATCAAATATAGCCGAAGCAGAACTGCCTCTTTTAATGAAAATCTAAAGCTAGGCTATAAAGATTAGAAAAAATAGCAAATAAAATAACATCTAGTTCACTCTGTATACAAAGCTTAAATCATGTAATTTTTACATGAAACTGGAAATTATAAAACTAGCTATAAATTTGTAAATGGTGATTTATAATGGATGTAGACCAATTTACAATTTTTGTATTTACAATACAAGATAAAGTCTGCATGGCAATATAACACACAAAAATAAAAACATATAAAGAGATAATTTTAGCATGTTCTTTGTGAAATTTCTAAATCTACAAAGATTACATTCAATATAAATAATAGTTATGGTTTTATCTTTTATCATTATCCTTACAAAATTACATAAAAGAGGAAACTATGTAAATTTAGGGATGATTAGGGCTATTGCTGTGACCTTCTCTGTCTCGAAATATACTATTAGTAAACATGGCACTTACTTATTACTAAACCATAACTCTGCTATAGTTTATTATCCTTTACAGTTTTATAATTATCCAGATATTGACCAGGTAAAAATATAGAGAACTCATAATAAGTAATCCTTTTGAGTTATAAGGACTTTCAAATCTAGATGAGCATATTTGAGCCATGAGGAATTACATCAGTGATTTCTACAGGGATCTCAGTACCTAAATTGAAGCAAAAACACTTTTGGAAGCTTTGCACCTGCATCTGGATTAAGCATTTGAATTTTCAAAATAGGATGCGGGGTTGTCCTCTTTTGCAGTCACTGCAGTGGGAATCATGTTCATGTCAGAGGACACAGTCAGCATGTCTCACTGCACAAAATTCCAGCATCTGCTCAGACAAAAAAACTTGCTTTGATGCACTGAGTATTGAACGTATAAGGGCTACGAATTGTAGTTTATGACTGTACTGCAGAAAAGTGCAAGCAAGATCATGGAGCGTAAGAAAACCATACCAAAGGTCACATATACAGCTTGGCTAGACCACTGCCATCTCACTGATGTCAGTCTCTTTCACCCTGGGTAAGGCTCTTATCCAAGATCTCTCTGTTATTTATATGCAGTGGGTATAATGCCCTAAAGTAAAATAAAACAGCTTTTCTTCCCATCTAATTGCTTTAATATAAAGGCTTATTAATTAGAAGAGATAACTGAAAACATTCAAAAATAGGCTGGTGCTGGAATTCACAGGAAAACACAGTTGTCTTTCCTTACCGTCGTTTTTTCCAGGCAGTGAAGCAGGTGGTGATGCTGTGTTTCAAAGGAAGAGCCAGATTTTCCAACAAAGGCCTGTTCTTCTTCACTGGAGGACTGTTGATACATAGAAATCCGTATTATTCTAATTTTTGAGCAAGAGGGCTCTTATTCAAATATTTGATTAGAACTTCCTCCTTTTCTAGATAGAGGTTAAAGCATCTGTCTGTGTAACACATATTGAATAGACAGGGCATAGGGGAATGAAAGCTTTCCCTCAGGGCATTGCCTAAATGCTAGAAAACAGCATTAAAAAAACCACTGTGTCTTCAGTCTTTCTCAGCTGGGCACAGCTCTGAGCAGCCAAGGGGCTGACTCCCCACAGCGTGGGCCACTGTGGATCCCAGTCCCAGCTGCTGGTCCTGGCTTCCTTGGCAAGGGTAAGAGGGGGATTGGCTTCAGGTAACATTAGATTTCAATGCATTTCAAGTCATCACCAAGATTCATCTTAAACCAAAGTAGGTGATTTGAGGGAACACTTTTCACTCTGCAACACACCTCTGTGGAAACATTACTCAGGAGCTACCTCTTCCCACAATGACAATAAAACCTGGTTTTGTCACCCATCTTCTACCTGGTAAAGCCAAGTGAGATAAATCCAACCTACCTCTTAAGAGGCAAATGCTCTGTACTTTCTTAATGAGTTCTTCTACAGGATCTAACTCTAAAAACGTGGGTTACATTGAATCCAGCATTTCCCTCATCTCTTAATACCCCATCATCAACTCTCATAAGCTTCTTTTAACAGTAGTAATTGTCCAATTTATCCTTCCTTAATCTACCGCTAAAGATAACACTGCTGAAAGCCCCAAGGTGACTTGCCCTGGTGATAAGTAGAATAAGCTACTGCTGGGCTGTCATTAAGTGGTTACTCTGGAGGTGGAGGAAACACAAACATTACCTGCTGCAGCTGGTTACTCAGCAAGCCATTTCGTTTGCTCTGCATGTAGGCATTAGCACTCCCACTCTTTGCTGCACGAATTCGAGCAAGCCTGGCTTTCTGTGTAATAAACAAAAGAAAGAGTGCCACTTGTACTCATATCCATTATCCTGTTTATCTAAAACTGCTAATTGGAATCAGCTGCTTATGAATACCAATATCACAGCGATTGACAGACTGCATTGCATCCGTCCTCCAGGTGGAGCAAATCACAAGTGTCTTCCCATTTAAAATGCAAATGATAGAAATTTTTATTTGTTTGCATGCATTTTGCATGCATCAGCTAACAAGAACAATGATTTTGGAGAAAGGATGAGACAGATCAGCATGGAAGTGCCTCCTTTTTTTTTTTTTTTTAATTTTGCATTGCTACAACTGTACCATTCCTTATGTTTTGTGGGCCAGGAACATGGATATCCATCTCAGCTGCTCCTGTAGTGAAAATCTCTTTGAAGGCATATAAGAACCCAAGTCCTGAGCTATGAGCTCACCAAAGGGGTTTTACTTTAAAAACATACAAGGCTCCAACAATATCCATCTCTTCCAGATTATTAGATGAGACCTTAGTTCTTTTAACACCTTAAGAGGGAGCGCAAAGGTTAAAAAAACTGCACACACTTTCTCAGAGGGTACTTTTCCTGGTAAACTTTAGAAAATTAGGGAACTTGACAAAAGTATAAGGGGTAGCATACAGTCAAAACAAAGCATTCCACAAAGCATTGACTTAGAACATGCTAAGCCATACAACTTGGCAAAATCCAGCCCATCCAGTCCTAAATTACCCAAAACATTACTAAAGGAGATTAGGGGAAAAAAGAAGTAAAGAAAGACAGAGAAAAAGAGAAATATAACTATCATCCCTAGGTCCAGCATGGGTCCACCTACAGGACTCTATAAGATGGAGGGTTCAAACACGGGCAGACCATATGTCTTCGGTTTTATCTGCTCTAGCCCCCTGTGGCCACCCTGCCCCCAGGTGGGACTCCCAGCCCAAGGGCCACTCTGAGGCTCCGGGGCACAGTGAAGGGTGGTGCTGCTGCCGAGGCAGCCAACCCAAGGCTGGGGTAGGGGCTCCAGGGGCCATGGTGTGGGACTGCTCCCGGGGTGCCTTTGACTGACAGATGCTCCAGGGTTGACCAAGAAGAAACCAAAGGGCTGGGACAGGGACATTACCTCACCTACATGAAATATGATCTGTCCGTTCCCCTCCTGGTACTGCTTTTATGCTGTCTCCCAGCTAAGTACCTGAATGCTTGCCATGCCATTTTAGAATCATAGAACAGAATTATAAAAAGGCTTGGCTTGGGTTGGGAGGTGCCTTAAAGATCATGTAGTTCCAACCCCTTGCCATGGGCAGGGATGCCATTCACTAGATCATGTTGCTCAGGGTCCCATCCAGCCTGGCCTTGAACACTTCCGGGATCAGGCACCCACAGCTTCTCTGGGCAACCTGTTCCAGTGCTTCACTACCTCCTGAATAAAGAATTTCTTCCCAGCACCTAATGTAAAACTGCCCTCTTTCAGTTTAAAACCATTGCACCTTGTCCTGTCACTATCTGCCCATATAAAAAGTCCCTGTCTCACCCCTTTATAAGCTCCTTTTAGGTACTGGAAGGCTGCATTGAGGTATTTTTGGACTCTTCTCCAGGCTGAACAACCCTAGCTCTCTTACCTGTATTCTCTTAGCCTGTATAGGAGAGGTGCTCCAGCCTCTGATCATCTTTGTGGCCCTCCTCTGGAACTGCTCTAACAGGTCCACATCTTACTTGTTCTGAGGACCCCAGAGCTAGATGCAGTAATCCAGGTGAGGTCCCACAAGGGAGAGTGGGAGAATTCCCTCCCTCCATCTGCTGGCCATGCTGCTTTTGATGCAGCCCAGGACACAGTTGGCTTTCTAGGCTATGAGCACACACTGTTGGCTCATCTCCAGCTTTTCATCCATGAGAACCCCCAGGTCCTTCTCTGCAGGGCTGCTCTTAATGACTTTTTCTCTGAGTCTGTACTCATATCTGGGATTACCCCAGCCCAGGTGCAAGCACTTTGCACTTGAATTTGTTGATCTTCATGAAGTTCTCATGGGCCCTCTTCTCAAGTTTGTCCAGGTGCCTCTGGATGTCATTCCTGCCTTCTGTTGTGTCAATTGCATCGCTCAGCTTTGTGTCATCTGGTGTCTTGCTGAGGGTGCACATGATCTCACTGCCTGTGTCACTAATGAAGATATTGAAGGGCACCAGCCCCAAGACAGAACCCTGAGGGATATTTATCATTGGCTTCCACCAAACTCTTCATATCTGTTGGTATAATCAGACTTAATACTTATCATGACTGGACATAGACTGTTCACAACCTGATTTTTCAGAGACTGCAGGTATCACATTGCTGAGAGAAATTTGAGATTTCTCAAGTGAGCCTCATTGCTTGTGAAGGTGACTTTTATCCCAAAGCACAAGGAGGCTCATGAGTGAGCGAAATTTTGCATCCACTGATTTTGTACAACAGCTAGAACCCAGAATTAGGGAAAAGCATGAAAAATAGAATCTCTCAACCAGTAATGTGGAAAACTGAAGCTTCCATGGAATTTCTAGGATGGCATCCTGAATCTGTAATTTTTGTGGCTGGTTGCATGTGTCAAAGAGAGTCAGAGTTCATCTTCATGGCTAGGTTTCTGATTCTGAAAGCCAAATGTCAAGCAGCCTCTGGAGTTGAGTGGCTGCTGAAATACAGAGGGAGATGCAGTGAAGAACTTCAAAAGCCAACTTTGATATATTAGTAGGGATTTTAATCTCAGAAACTTACTCAGTTTTTCAAAAAATAGAGCGAGAATTTTCCCCTCTCCCCCAGATTTCTGTGACATTAAATGTTAGACTGAAATGACTGAGGGTCCCTGAACACTTACAGAGGTTAGCAGCCTGGTCACTGCAGCCACCAGATCTCTCTGTCATGCTTAGTAATTAACAGACTATGAGGAATGGCTCAACACCATGCTTCTTTGCATTCACATCCTCTAAGACACAGATCTTCTCAACAGCCAGCCAAGAAATTCATGACAGCTAACAGCAAACATGACTAGAATCTGGCTTATGTTATACATAATGCATTTATTATCTTTTAATTGTTCTAAGGAAAAACAAGGGAATGCTCTGCATCTGTGCATCGCTGAGCCAAAAAACTCACATCGAGGCTGTTTCCTGATTTTGTGATATATTGGCCATTTTAGAATAACACATTGGTTTATCAATTTCCTTGGTGCACACAGCCTTTCCAGCAATGTAGTTATTGCATCTTATTCTAGTGGTAAGGAGAAAAGATCACTGATGATATGGCCTGGGGTCCCCAGGAGCAACCAGTGTGGGGGGACTGTTTACAGCTCCCACCCTTCTGGTTTACATGGGCTCTTTGGAGGCAAATCCAAGGCTACCAGCAGGGTTAGGACTCATTCCTCATGACTAGCAACTAAAAATCCCATTGGGCAGGCAGAAAATAGGTTATTTTCTAGGTGGTGCTCCTGAGATGCAACCCCAGCACGCCAGGCTGAAGGCTGCAGCGCAGAATAGTCATGGGTTGGGACATGTGCACTGGGTTATGTTCATAAATATATTAAAAGGTCTCTCTTAGCACTACTGTTTAGTCTTAGGAGGTTGAAATGCTTTGGAAATGCCTTTACAGGGTGCAGCTTGGAATCCCATAAATAAGCAATTTCAGTCACAAATATTTTAGCTGCGGTACTTTTCAGTCTGCTCTTTATACAGGGAGATTCATTAGATTTAATGAACAGACATTTTACATACATTAGTTCTGCTTTTCATTTTAGCATGCATATTCATTTTCTCTTTG
Source organism: Campylorhamphus procurvoides (assembly GCA_013396655.1). Classification (NCBI taxonomy): domain Eukaryota; kingdom Metazoa; phylum Chordata; class Aves; order Passeriformes; family Dendrocolaptidae; genus Campylorhamphus; species Campylorhamphus procurvoides. The sequence continues at coordinate 254,706 of WBMV01004528.1, forward strand.
GTGATTGAAGCAATAATTATGGTGCAGTACCATTTAATAAAGAAATATGAAAAACAACAGTTCATCAGACCATCTTAATATATCAAAGTGCTACAACACATATAATAGAAAGGCTGTACTTTCTATGCGAAGATTTAAAATTGCTTTGCAAATATGAATTTATTGCATCTTAGAAAGCTTTTGTGAGCTAGAAAGGAACAGCTTACATCTTTCTAGCTGAGGCTCATTGAGATGGCGTGAATTTACATCATTTACCAAAGAGAAGACAGTAAATCTAGTACCAAGACAGGAACCAGATATTGTGCCTTCCATGTTTATACTTCAGCTCACAGAAAATACTTCTGAAACTGGGGGTGTTTACAAATCTGTTAAAGTGATAAGACTTATTTTCAGTTCTTCTGATTTCAGTGCTGCCTGATTTATATACAAGCCTGTAGTGTAAGCAGTTGTGTGAGTTCTCACATTTCTTGTCAAAGAATCATTAAAAACTCATGTAATTCGCAGGATTTTAAGGGCTGTGTGCTGGGGTTTGGATTCCCATGAAATGCATCAAAATGATGTGGTGACATCAGGAAAACTGTGATTACAGAAGACCTGCATTTTTCCTTTAGTCTGCTTTTTCTGCTATGTATAACAGAAAGAGGGTGACAACTGTCCCTTTGAGCCACTGCAAAGCCCTTCCTAACCCTCCTCTTTCATAGAATACCTAGCAAAAAAAAATTAAAAAAAAGGATAAAGTTCTCCTGCAGGAGATTGATACCTTTGCTGTGAGGTTTTCCCTTTAGACACTGAATGTGAAACTTTGATTTTGGTAATTTTTATGTGGTCTAGGACTAAACCAATGTAGCTGAGATATAGTTCTTTTATATATTCTGATTAAATTCCACCATAATCATCTCATCCGCAATTACTAAAGAAATTGATGACCAGCTCCAATTCTTACCACATCCCTTGTAATTGCACTGAACTTCTCTTTTGAATGCATCTCTTTATTTTTTTAAAGCTTCAAATTTTCCAGCTTAGAGGTGGATCTTTGTCTATGGCTGAATTTATAGAAATCTCACAAAAGAAATTCAGTGTTATTCAACAACAGTTAGCTCTCAGTTTTAGAAATATAAACATTATTTTCACAAGGTTTTAACTAGTGCTAAATGTAGCACTGTGGGCTGTTTATAACATCAGCTTTTAACACTCAGATGCTCTCAGCTGTCCAGTTATTTTAAGAGAGAGATTTTATCAGGAACATTTTCAGGCAGGGCTTACAGAAGTACCAGGAATAATTTTTTGTCAAGATTCTGTTCAACTTGCCATAAAAGAAGCCTGGGTAGCCTAGGTAATTTAGCACTTAGATAGCTCCTGTTGTTTCCTGCTGCTCTTCTGACTACATAAATATAATGATAAAAATTCAAAAGTTACTAATTACTTACTTTACAGTTCTTATTTTTTAATCATTCTGTGCATTTAAAATATTAAAATTCCTTCACAGTCATGCTGTGTGCACAGGTTTTAGTCAGGACAGTGTTGGCTTTCTTAGCTGGTATGGGGCTGTATTTTGGATTTGTGTTGAAAACAGCGTTGATAATTCAGGGATGTTTTAAGTACTGCTGTGCAGTGCTTGCAGAGAGCCAAGGCCTTTTCTGCTCCTCAGACTGTCCTGCCAAGGAGGCTGGAGGGGGACAAGGAATTGAGGGGGAGACACAGACAGGACAGCTGACCCCAGCTGACCAGAGGGATATTGCATACCATATGGCAACATGCTAAGCAATAGAACTGTATAGCAGTGGAGGTGGGCAGGGGCTGCCCTTGTTCTGGGGAAGACTTTGTGCTGAGAAATTGTTTTCCTTTGCATCCTTCTTTCCCCCCTTTCATTTGTTTCCCCTCTTTCCTTTCTGCTAGTGTCTTTCTCTTCCTTTAAAAAAAAAATTAGACTCTCTTTATCCCCACCCATAAATTTTTGCACTTTTACCCTTCTGATTTTCATGCCATCCCCCTGGGAAGAAGAGACCAAGCAGTAAGAGTGGTGATTAGCTGACTTCCTGGGCTAAACCACAACACTCTGTCTCCCAGAACTAGGGCCAAAATTGTAAAAAAAAATTTGTTATATTGTTTTCTATGGAATTTTTTTTGTTTGGTCTTTTGTAAATTCCCCGTGTGTTCATTTTTAAGTGAAAAGTCAGGCCCACGTTTCATGCTCTGATTTTTTACTTTTCAGTAATTGCAAATAATTGACTTCGTATTACATGACAATAATTTTCAGTACATCAGTACATAGCAGAGAATAAAATGCTGTTTACTTTGTACATTAATGGACATGGAATTAAATAAGGTTCATGTATTTCTTGAGTCATGCCTTACTTTCACAATCTAGTCAAATTATTGTTCAGTAAACATGAGTTCTATTTTTTATTCAAAAATATTGGATAAGTTGTTGTCAGCTATGTTTCTGCAACCCCCCTGAGATTAATGGCCTATCTCTTATAAAGAAGTCAAAATGGCTAGCAGGGTTCTCTATTGCAAACACTCAGTTCTAGACTGTCAGGTACTGTTAAGCAGTTATTATTGCAGTTTATCCTGGAGCTACTTATAATTAGCTTAGCAACTAATTATTCATAACTTGACAGATAAATGCATCATGTACAATCAATAAATAATAAAGCCAAGCCAAGCTTCAGGATATATTTTGCTTTGTGTAGGTTGAAGACCATACTCACATTGGAGATTCAGGTTGAATTTCACGTCTAAAGTCAAGTTCTGGAGTTGATGACAGTTGTCTGGGTGTTCTGTTGAGGCACCATGCAAGGTCACTCTAGGTAGAAAGTGCTTAGGCCACTAAAATTAAGGCTCCTTCCTTTATCAGGTAATAAACAACACTGGGCAGAGGTACCTTCACTTTGGCACTTGCTGGCTAAAAGGACACAAGGTTCTTTGCTTCCAAAGATATAGAAAAATAGATGCACGGAAAGCAGAAGCATCTAGCAAGTGATGCTTCATTCAGCATAATTGCCGCTGCAGTATGCTGGGATGCACCTTCGGGTCCAAGCTGCCAGACACCTGTTCCAAGAGGGCAGCCATGCCTCCTCCTGTCTCTTCCCTGGGTTGGTAGTTATCCCAGTGAACATGACACTGTGAGGGTTCTGCCAAATCTTAGCCCTTGCTCCCTATCAAATACAGAATAGAAAATGGTATCCAAATTTGCCTAAACGTTACTTTTTCCTTCCTTTCCCTTTTCCTTCCTTTCCTGGCTTTTATACACAAACAGTTACAACACACCTGTCATTAACTTTGCCACCTGCAGGCACTGATGGGCAACCAAAATAACTTGGCCTCTTGAAGTTGTCTCTAGCTGACAAGAGCTCCACAAATAGGATTCTTGCTAGTGATAAATCTGCTTGAGAAGAAGGCACAGTAAGACTACAGGGCATAATTAGTTCTGGTCTGAATTCCAATGTCTATTGTGGATTATTTATTCATTCATTGTCAGGATAGGCCAGATCCTAGGACTTTATTATCTTTTATATTACTTAGTAATAGTATATTACTATTACGTCTATAAAAGACAGTGTTCTGATAGGCACAGATAATTTTTCTTTTTCCTTTTTGTTTTGTTTTGTTTTGCACTCTGTTTTTGTTTGTATGGATTGCAAGGAGCTCCCAGATTGCAGCAGAAAGCTGGCTTCTCCTGCCAACATCGCCTGTATTACAAAGTGGGATTTCATGGTAATTATGACAATGTAAGCAGGAGCTTTCTTTAAAATGCATTGGTATATAAATAGATTTCTCTCTTCCATCTTCTCCCAAGCATTAATTTGCAGCATCTTTCTGCCAAAAAGAAACAAGCAGAATTTTCTAATCTTGAAGAACTGCAGAACTCAGTAAATGCATGTGATGGTCACATGGCCCTGGAACAATCCTAATGTAAGTGACAAAATTTTTCTGCTGAAAATTGCCAGTTCTCCTGGAACTAGATTTGAACTCCGCAGCAAAGAACTTTCTCTTGAGTTTTCTTCCAGCCCAAATGTTTTGCCATTTCTGAAGTCTACCTTGAGTAAACTTCTGTATGAGATACAGAAGTTACACAATTCAAACATACAACTGTCTCAATCCAATGGAAGCTGTTGTAGCCAGTGGGAGGTACCACTGCCTTCAGGGGTTCGTACTGCACTCCATGAAACTGCACCTTCTTTCGAGCTTATGTTCTTCAGCCTTACAGAACAAAAATAAGTTTGGTGCCTAGGGAAACATTTATTTTAGAAAACAGTGTAAAGCCTCTGTTGTATTGAATGAAGAAGGAATTTCAAACTGCAATAATGGGACCTTTTTGCTTGAATATTCTTTTACAATGTAGTAGAAACAGCCTGTGAAATGCAAGGCTATATTTCATAGTGAAATATGGACTATACAGTACCCATGAAATGCTTTTTGTTGATTTTTTTTTAAGATTGAGTAATATTCAGTTCAATATGTAGAGCAATATTCAGTTCTCAGTCATTTTAGATTGAGCGAGATTAGCTTTGCAACAGGAGATATCAATGAAACACATATCCAGTGCTAAGTTAATCAGAACTCAAAGCCATTTTCTACCAAAGCAAGAAGGGCATAAACACAGTCAGAGGAAATCTCTCATCCATTATTGTTGACATTGTTCTGGGGAGCAGAAGAAAAAACTCTTGGCAGGATTGCCATTCATCAATTCATGTTCCTATTTGAAACATACTTTGAGCTCACTGTTTTGCAAGGATAAAAAAGTCAGCTATTATCTCACGCAGTTTCTATTCTGGAAGAGATTATCGGGAAAAGCAGCCAGTCTACCAATCTCATTCTTGTAAGGTATTTTGCTGTGTCCATCTCTTTTTCACTGTCAAATTGTGCTGGTTATAGCCAGGCTAGAGTTAATTTCCTCACAGTGGCTAGAATGGGCTGTGTTTTTTACCCTTCTGATTCTCTCTTCATCCTGCTGGTGGGGCAGTGAGTGAGCAGGTGTGTGTTGGTTGGCTGCTGGCTCAAGTTAAATCACGACACAAATATAAAGCAGACACAGAAAACTCCATTTTGTGGCATGCATTAGGAGACAGTTTCTATCTGAAGTAGGTCTGGTTGTGTCTGCAGCTATTATGAAAGCTCAGAAGAGGCATACTGATTACTAGGATCAAGCAGATCTATTACCCAGGACTGGCACAATTCTCGGAGGCACAGTTAGGAGCACTGTGTCCTGGCTGAGATGTACATTTGTTTCCCTGCTGCCATTACACAATTAGAAGTAGAAAATTTCTTGACAAAAAAAAAAAGTAATGTAGCAGTGACATGATGTCCCAGCTGTGGAAGAGAGGAACAGACAGCTGGAACTCGGTTGTGGAACAAAACAGAATGCAAAAGGATGAATGGAATCAATAGATATGGCATTTATTTCATTGAAGCAGCAAATATTTTAAATCAGGTTTCTGATTTAAATCATATCTTGTGATATGCCTGGTTTCCTTTATAGCCATTTTCCTCATCTGACAGCACTTTTCCAAGATGTGGCCATTAAAGGGTGCGATGTCTTCAGGCTGGGCCTGTGACTTTCTTAAACATGTTCCTCTGTTTCTCCCAGTTTTAATATATTCCGAGAGTGATATCACTGCATGCATTTATTTCACTTCTTTTTTTATGAAGACATCAGTCAAAAAGGTGGCCAGAAAGAAACACACAAACATTTCGTATGTTTAAACCTGGTGCTGTTGTTGATATTACGCAGGTGCAGCCTGCAGCTGCCTGTGTTCCCTGGTGCATACATGCAGTCCTCAGCCATGGTCTGCCTGCACACTTCTGCAGCAATGATCCTGCTCTCCTGGACCACTGGAGACTCAGACCTCTCAGAAGAAACTACAGGACCACAAAAAGCCCAAGTGGTGACACCTCAGCCTTGTCAATCATGCAATGTGTGGCATCCAAAGCCTTCTGCCTGCCATCCGCAGAGGAGTAGGAGGTGAGGTGTCCTGGCTCCCACACCAGGGCCTGGCCTTACAGGGTTGGGAGAAGTGGATTGGAACTAGTATATTGTCAATGATGTGAAGATGAAGGTGACTGTCCAGGCTTGGCTGCATCACTCCTGCTAAAAACTTCTTCCTGGCTCCAGATCCTGTGGGTCTGTGAGGGAAACAGTCTGCATGTAGGTCTAGTGGATATTTTAATGAGAGACTCAGCAAGTCAAGGAAGGTGAAAAAACATACTTTTGTTTTCATTTTTTTTCTGATTGATCTGTTTATCTGAAGCAAAGTAGAGCTGAGGAGACAAATTCCCCAACAAGCAGATTCCCTCAGAGATTGAACCTGGAACTTAAACTGAATCAGGATTATTGAAGCAAGCTGTTAGCAGAGACATTAGAAATCATTATTAGGTCTGGGGTTTTTGCTTGGTTTTTGTGTTTTGTTTGTTTTGATTTTTTTCTTCTCAGAAGACTGTAGTAGAAACGAAGTCTGCCTGAATAAACATGGAAGAATCTTCAGTGAGTGAAAATACTAGATCTAGTTTAACAAGTAGGATGAATTATAACAATAATAGGTCTCTACATTTTGACAGAAAAGATAAATGATTTGGTTTTGGTTTGTTCTGTTTTTTTTTTAATCCTTCACTAAAATTAATACATTTGCACCTAGGACATGGACTAGGCATGTAGCACATATATAAAGTGGTCCTCTTGTAAGAAATACTCACTATGGGACCACACAGCATATAGAAAGTCATATCTTATCTATTGCTCAACAACATAATGGGGAAAAATTAGAAGCTCACCTTTTGTGCCCTGCGCTTATCTGCTCGTTGATTCTGGTGGTATATACGGCTGAAGTTGGAGACAATTACAGGAACTGGCAGAGCAATGACCAAGACCCCACTCAGGGAGCATATTGAACCAAAAATCTTGCCAGCTATTGTCTTTGGCACCATGTCGCCGTACCTGGGTTAAAGAAAACAAAATGCTTAATAAAGACAAAATCTCTCTAATTATTGAATTTCACAATGAATTAATTGCACAATAGATTTTATTTCTCATGCAAATAATACTTGCATAATACTTGCTGCATATAAATACTACTTTATACACATATATATACAGCATTCCCACAGTTGTGCACAAAAAAATGTTAGTTTGAAGCAAATTTTGGGTCTCCTATCTGTCAAACTGTGGGATGGTAAATCACATGTTTTACCTGCTGTAGTCTTCCTAGGCTGCCTCAATTGCAACAGAGATAAAATGACCTTGCTAAATAAAAAAAAAACAAAGTGTTGAAATGCAGTTCTTATTCTGTTTGCTTGTTGGAAGAACTCATCACTTTCCAATGACAAGGTCCTAGAGAGCCCACTTGGTAAATTAGACACTAAACTGAATAATCTGTTGTCCCTCTTACACTGATCTAGTACTTTCATTTAGGAGGGTGACACACCTTTGCACCAGGTTGCCCAGAAGATCATGAACTTTCTATCCTTGGAGATTTTTAATACTTGGCTAGACAGAACTATAGCTAACCTAACTTCTTCTTGTTGACATGGGAAGCTGGAGCAGCTTAGCTCCTGAGGTCCCTTCTATGGTCTAGGTGAAAGCAAACATGAAAAACTCACGGCACAAGCAAGCAACCAAACAAGTTTTAACTGCAAATCCTCGCTGTGCTCAGAGTTACTAGAGCTATCACCTTTCTTTATGATATTGGATATTGCTTTGTCCAGCAAGTAAGAACATAGTGGTACTGAAGTATATATAGGCACTCGAGTGCCAACTTATTAAGAGATATTAGCTCTTTGCATTTTGCCATATTCTGTAGGGCACAAGTATATAATTACATAATACAGAGTTTAATAAATAGATAAATTACTTTCAAATACCATTTGGGTTTTAACTTTACTGGATTTTAAGTTATTATTAAACATTGATTGTAGCTTGTGAGTTTAGTATGTTTGTGAGCAGGGAGATAACATGTTCCCTATTACAAAGAATTTATAACACAAGTAAAGTTAACAAATAAAACTGCAGGAGGGACAGTGTTTGGAAAATACTATGCGGAAAACAAAACCTGTCTGTTCAGCAGGAACTGGAAAAATAATAGAGAAGAAGGGGGGACTCTTCGGGTCACATGGTCCAAACTGTGCACCTAATCATGAGAACGGGATGAAAAGGTGAGGGTATCAGATGATGGAGAATCTGTATGAGGTTAGAGGATGCCTTCTAGCAATGACAGCTCAGCTCATGTCAAAGGAGCGAATGTATCATCTTGTAGGTGAAGACTAATGGTTTGCATTTTGTAAAACAAGAGGAAAGTGTTTAACATAAGTATTCAAATAAATTGTCATCCAGGCAGATATGATATAGGAGACCAAGTCTTAAACTATTGACATAGATTATGTGCTGTAAAATAATTGTTTAGTTGCTTTACGAAGCATGCTGCAGTGTAAAATAAACACAGAAAAAAATACATAAATATTTCTGCCATTACCCNGAATTTGAATGCTTATTAACTTCACATTTTGTGACATTCAGGGTTGGATAAAAATTACACAATTTAATAGAATCCACCTTTTAATTATATAGCTAGTCTAAATTACAAGATACATAAAACTGGAAAAAAATACTAGAAAGAGAATCATGCTTTCTTTCACATCAACATTTGCACCTCATAGCACAGGCATTTTTTGGTGCTTATCTCTTCCTAAAGCCAGAGCTGACTATCAGCTGTCAGGAGTTATGCATGCCCATCTGTTCTGTCCTTTGGGCAAGGAAGTGAATAAATGACCTTTCAAGATCTCTTAGACAAATAGGATCCCCAACACCTAACTAACCCCCCTCATTTTTTTTCCTTTTTTTCCTCAGGCAGAATGATAGGAAAAGCAGGCCTATGATGGGGCCAGGGTGCTGAGCATCACTGAAGATAATTTCTGCTTTATGGTATTTGTTACGTTTTTACTTCATTCTTACTGACACAATCCAAGTATTTTCTTATATTGAACCAAACTAACAACTGCAAGCTACGTAAAAGGCAATATATATTTACACACACCTGACACAACCAGATTTTCAAATGCAAAATTTACATGTCCCAGTACTAGATCTCTTCAATTATATCTTTTCAATGAGATTCATAAACCTTCCTAAATATTTAGATGCTTACCACCTGAAACGCTAAATAGTTGAACCTCGATAAGCTCACATTGTCACCGATGGCTGCTGTGGACAGAAGGTATTGCTGGCTCTATTTAATTTGGTTTGAAGTTGCTCAGGGATATAGTTCATCCTGGATAATATGCCACTATAATTATCTGAATCAAGTGCAGAGTGAAGCTTAAGGAGTTGTGACAAGAACGATTAGCTGATCTATCTCTAGCATTTCAGTATTTTTGTGTGGACTCACCCACAGACACAAACAGATGCCTTTCCACAATATTTCAGTGTTACAGAGTGAAAATAAAATAGGATTTTTTGACACATGAAGGTATTTTTCCATGTTTTTCTTGCCTTCTGGACAAAATGACAGGCAGATGGATATACTGCTTATTTTAAAATAACTTGCTTTTGGTTACTTTTCTATTTCATCTTGCATAAGTTGTAATAAGGTGACATTTTCTAAAGGTAGTGTTGCTTGTCTATTGCTTAGTGTTAGTAATATCTTTCACATCATTAATAATTCTTATATAATTAGTTTTTCTCCTATTGCTAACCACTGTGTTGGAGATGTTTAAATAAAATCATGATCAGAAAAAAATACTTCAAAGAAATTAGCCTTCTGGTACAGGGTGAAAAACATATTTGCTTACTTCTGTGACAAAACAGAGTTTTTGCTACATTTACCCGGGTTGGCCTTGCTCTCCTCTGGGACAGTGACACAGATTTTAGTTGAGCATAGGCATGACCAGAATTGCTAATGATGTTCCTCATTCTGCATTAAACATCACTTTTAGTTATACATCATATATCACTGAACACCATCAGTGGAAGTGGATAACATAAAATGAAGGGAAAACTCCTTCCTTTACCCCAACTCCAATTGCTTTATTCCTTAGAAAGTCTAATCTAAAAAAGAATATACCTCCATTTTCAGATGGTATTGAACCTTTGCAGTGTGTGTGTTTCAATGAGGAAAAAATATACTTGATCTCTTAAATTCCAAATTCTGCAGAAAATCTGATTTCTTCGGTCATAAAGACACAAAAAATGTGGAATCTTATGAAGCAATTTTCACAGACACCCTTTTCAAAAGGGAACTATTTCAAGGTTTTATCTGGTGCTACTCTGCTTGTCTCACTGTTCTTCAGACTGGAACTGCAAACATATTCTCCTTTATCTGCTTTTTTTCCCTAGCTGCAGTCTTTTCATAGCATAGCATATAGTCTGTTCCACATATGTCTATTATTGTGGCCAAAGCTCAAGCCAGTCTTTGGGCATTTATGATTTGTACTGACAATCTAATTTCATAATGTCAGAAGTGTCATCCCAATATTTTATGTTCTGAATGAGTGAAGAGAAAGAGGTGTCATACTGATCTCTGATATCAGTCAGGTGCACACTACTTCAGTAGCCAAAAAGGGAAGGGAAAAGGCTACGACAAACTAGATCTGTCAATCAAGTTTTATCAAATCACAACTCAGAAACAACATGATCAAGCTAATGCCTAGGTTTCACTAGATGTGTTCCAGACAGGCCAGACATGTGTTATTGCTTTCAGTCCACAGATATCTGTTCACTAAGTGACACTGTACAGGAATGGATGGATTAGATGGGTTGGATGGGTAGACTTAAGGCACATATATTTGTCTCAGCTGTTTGTATTCAACAGGTGACAGACCACTTTTGCACATTTGACTCCTTACTGCACAAGACAGTGAGCCAGTGGACTCTTGCATTTTGCAAATACTGGATCTTTCAGAGTATTGATGTGAGTAACATGAGCGTGATGTAGCACTTTGCATGACAGATTGGTGGGCACAAAATACAGCTTGCATCACACACAGAAGACTGAGCTGTTGTAGGAGCTTGGGAAACATGAATGTATTTGTGTTTATAAATGCCCTATCTGTAATCTCAGCATTGCCATGGCAGAGCCTAACCGTGGCCATCCACTTGCCAAACCAATATTGCCTTCCTAACTGATGAGTGGAATATATCCAGTGATGCATACACATAATTCAAGAAATCTCAGATAACACAGGCTGTATTTGTGGCATCATCAAATATTCATCTTATTCCTGAGTCTAATGAAAACCAGTTTTTGATGGCTTTAAGATGCAATATTTCATAAGTCAAAGGTCTGAAGTATAACTGAAGTAAATCGTATTTTTTGGCCATTTTTCCTTGATACGAGCAAAGAAGGTACTTTCCTTAATAATCTTAACCAATGAGAGGGACAATAATACCTATTTAACTCCTGTTTGTTTGAAGAAAGGAATAATTTTTTCTAAAGTAAAAAATAATTGTATCATGGAGGTTAAAATAATTAATACAGAAATAGTAATTTAGCAATATTTTTGTGTGTTACCTCAGAAATCAATATTTGGAATAGCTCACTTTGGGTTGAAAACCACACAGGTGACCTCTCTACCAAAACTGTGAAGGATATATGTAGTAGGAGTAAATCCAGGACTTGCGTTTTTACAAAGCTTAAGTAGTCTCGGCAAACACTGACAGATGCAAGAAAAGAAAAAATTGTCAGTATTAGAAAAAAAACCTCTCTGCGATAGAATTCTCTGACACTAGAGGGCGTAAACGCCATTAAAAATAATTGCAAATGCAGAAACATTTTAAAATGCGTGTTACAGATACATGTGCCCTCTCCTACCTCCTTCGAATTAATTTACATTCTTTAAAGAATTATTACATTGATTGAGGTCTGTTGTCTGCTCCCATATTATTTGCTGAAAAGAAAAATTAGTAACATGTTTTATTTTTAAACATGTAAAACATGTCAGAAAATAATAGAGTGGTAAAATAAATGAAAAGTCATTAAAATCAACTAGGTAATATTTAAGAACAAGGGAATTTATCACCAAAGAACAATGAAAATAGTAAAAGATCCATGGAAACTAAACAATCTTTGTAGAAGCCAGCACAACTCATTTTTTTTCATGTGTGGGAGACAAATCACGTTTCCCAGTAGATTTAGCAGATCATCCAGGCAGAGATCAAGATTTTGCACTGGAGTTGATTAAAAGAATGGTGCCCTGCCTTTCCAGGGCAAGGGGTGTCCTCCCATCCTCCAGCTGCTGGCTTGCTCTGGCCAGAGTTGGTGCTTTACCCACCTGGGTGGGATGACGATGCATCTTCCTTTTTGTCTCCTGTCTCAGCTAATGGCTTTTTCCTCTCCTCCAGCAGAAGCCCGAGAGGCTGCTCTGGTGAGACTCTCAGAGCAGATTATACAGCTGCTCATCGGCCCATGAGTTTAGGCAGCCAGCCACCCACTTGGGCAAATGCTTACATCCCAGCATAGGGGAGGAAGCAGGAAAAGCAATTCCCATCCTCTCTGACACTAACAATAATCATGATGAATCTGCTGCCTTACTGTTCTGGTTTTGGCCAGGTCTGAAAACAGCCTAATGATTTTGGAAGAGCAATTTCTAATAATGCAAAATATTGCTGGTAGTGTGAAGTGTGGAACAACATTACATAGATTACTTCAAATTTTATTCCAGCCTAGGGAGATTCTGCATGGAATTGCAAATAACCTTCCTGGCTGGTTTTACTGCTGTGAAGGGTCCCCTGCTGCAATAACCTGCTCTTCTGCTTAGTGGTGATGGACATGGTCCCCTCTGGGTCCACAAATGTTCCTCCAACCACTGGCCAGAATGATCATTCATGAATGATGAAAACCACATCTGCTTCTCAAAAGCGGCAGTGCTCCATGGGCTTTCCAGCCTGCAGTGCAAGAGAATTAAACTACTGCCCCTACACCTGGCTGGGTTAGCAGTCTCTGGAATATAAAATTTCTAATAAAAGTCAGAGGGGTTTGGGATTTTCTTTTGCTTTTTTTTGTTTTGTTCTGTGTTGTTTCTATGTGCACTAAGGATTTCATCCAAGAAGCTTAAACAGATTTGCACCGGTGGAGTTTAATACTTCAAAGTCAAAACACAGGAACTTTTGCACGGAAAAGCTAAAAGACATGCCCAAGGAAACACTCCCAAGCTACTTGCAGTAGAGACCAAGATCTATATAACCAAATTCCTTCTGTTTTCATTTACCACAAAATATTAAATTCAAAGAGGTAAAAAATATCTTTTGCTGTCATCAAGAAAAGTTAATATTGTACCTGATCCTGAGCAAAGCATCACAGAAGTAGGATGTCTGGCCCATGCTGCATGGGGCTAATTAAGCTACCAGAGGCATGGCTCAGCTGACTCCCAACAGCTGCATTACAGTCACAGACATACTACTGAGATGGCTTTTTCATTGGTTTTTTTCCCCAGACTTCAGACACAAAAATGAGCATGTTTGTTTTTAGGAAAAAAAGAATGTTTCTGAATGAATCTGACATAATTCTTCTGAATAAGAAAAGCAGCATAGCAGAAAAACTATTCTTGATGTAAAACTGGCAAGCTGCCTTAGTGTTCCCTAAATCACAGTTGTTCAATGCACTGGCCATCTGTGCTGGTTTAGAGGTAAACCAGCAGGAGAAATGGACCAACCACAAGAGAGATTTTAAGTCAGAGTTACAATTTAATGAAAGATGCTGCCATAAATGCACTGACACAAGAGAAAACTGCTTTCAACTCACCAAAACCCAGCAGTATAACCCAGTGTCCCGGGGCACAAGCCCAAAGGGGTTTGTTAGCCCTGGTGCTGAGACTCACGTGGTTCCCCCGAGCCCTAAGCAAAAAGAAGTGTAGAACCTCTTGGTGCAGATGATGGCTGTGGTCTGGTCAGAAGNCCTTCCAGAGCCTTCTTCTGCCTAAAGGGGACACTGACAATCATTGCAGAAGGTATTTTATTTACTTATTTATTATTATTATTATTATTCGCTTTTTGTAGATGTCGTGGCCTATTATGGAGTACCACAGAACTGAGGCTTTCAGCACTGTTTTTTGTGATGGAGATACTTATCTGGCTAGAGACCTGCCATGTTATTTGGTGGGATTTTATGCTTAGTTCAGTGGATGTAGGATTGTATGCCAGGAATAAAATTCATCAGCTACACTGCCACACACTCCACAAAGGAGGAGTGACTGGGTAAGCTCTGCCTTTGTGCTCTTATGGGCATGTGAACAAACCAATCTCAACTCCCTTCACAAGTGGACTGGCTCTGGAACTAAGCAGAGATGATGCAAGGGAGCAAATATGAATCAACCATTTAACTTTGAGACCACTTTAAAAAACACTATCAGTGAAGAATAGAAACTAACCATTCTGAGACTTGAAAAAAGAAGTGCTATGCACAAAGCAATACTATAGACACGTCAAATTACATCTGACAATTGCTAAATGGGGTCCTTGTCTAAGGAGAGTTCTGTAAATTGTTATAAAGCTGTTCCCTAGAGCCTCCAAGCTGCTTGGTAACTAAATGCTGGAAAGTTGACACTGATTAGTCATTTATTTCAACATTACATCCAACAACAGATAATATAAATTGCTACTGGTAATAATTTTAAGTGGAATTTATAAATAAGGATTTCAACTGTGTTGCCTTAAGGATTCAGCCTGTACATTTACAATTTGAAAAGTATCTAAGTTGCTGCTTAGGAGCTAATTCTGTTTTTAAAACACTACCATACGTGAATATAAAATGAGACAGGGGTAGATTTCAAAGAATGAGTCAGAGGTAAGTAAAAATGACTTAATTTCTTAAAATCATCTTTACTCCTAAGAATACAATATCTATTTAACATTGAATTAATTTATTACTTTGTTTTATTACTTCAGAATTTTAAGTCTTTTAGATACTATGATGAGTGGAGAATAATTGGCTGGATGGTATTTCATAAGACTGTACAATTGATTACGGGAAGAATATACTTTTCCATTGTCGCTCAGATACTTTGCACTTTCTGGGGCCTGATGCAGGCACACCATTTTTTTTCATTCTACTGTATGTGAAGCCATAAGTAACTCAAAAGGAAAAAAAGTAGACGATTTGATCTTTGCTCCTGTAATTCTGACTTACTTCACAAAGAGAAAGTGTTCCAAGGTCTTTGCTCCTAAAAATCAATGACTAGTATTACTTACTTAGGACCTAATTTTCCAACAGTTCTTCTGTCAGCCCATGCAGCCACACATAAACACATATAGAGGAAGAACTGACCAGCTCTCTCATGGCTTACAAATGAACTAAAGAATGCCAGTAACAGTTCAGACTGAAGCTTCATCTAGACTAATATTCAGTCTCTAAAATTTAATCTGAAGCAAACAAATATATAGGGGAAAAGAAAAAGCTACATATACATGGTGATATCATTGAATAGTCTTCCATCTTCCAACCACTTACAAATAACTGAAGAAGTACCAGAAGTGTAATTATTTTTTGAGGTAGTGATCCTTATTGGGCTGTATTTCCATGGACTTTATTTTGACCTCCTAAATCTGTGCACATTTCTGATATTCACAATACTGTTTGGCAGTTCCTTGGTCAGTGTCCTTTTGACTGTTCTGTCTAGTTCTTTTATTCAAAAAAGCTAGTGGCAAGTGTTCTCTAGTCACCCTCCTCCCGCCTCTTGTGTTTTCATATCTATTTACCTTATCTCTTTCATAACCTGACAAGTCCTACTATGTTCATACAGAATTTGCCCCCTATATTTGATCATACTTTTTACCCTTTTTTAATCTCCTCCCATTTTCCACACTATTTAAGGGAAAACAAGTCCAGAACTGCACACAGTTTTCTAAGAAGAGGTATGGACCAGTTTACAATAGCTTATATTTCTGATCCCAGCTTGAACAGTGAGACATTATTATTCACAATGTTAATATGTGATTTTTCACCTTGTTATTTCTCTGCCCAAATCTTCATCAGTGGAAGCTGATAAAATTCGCCTTGCTTCCCAGATCTCTACCACTGACAGAGGAAAAGGAGCTAGTGGGCTCCTGGCACAACATGGGGGTTTCGATGACTTCATGACATAATTCATACAAAATAATTGTTGAAATGGCATAGCTTGCCCAGCACCTGTGCTAACCAGAGAAAGAAAATTCACTCCTAGATTTTTACCAACGTTTATCTTAAAAGGAATGCATCTTTTTTTGTCCTATGGATATGAGTTTTCAGCCTATGTTCGTTTTTATTTTTTTTCCCTCTCTTTGTGCTTTCAGAAAATCATTTCTTGGGGGAATTGGACTAAAAAG
Organism: Campylorhamphus procurvoides; assembly: GCA_013396655.1. Classification (NCBI taxonomy): domain Eukaryota; kingdom Metazoa; phylum Chordata; class Aves; order Passeriformes; family Dendrocolaptidae; genus Campylorhamphus; species Campylorhamphus procurvoides. The sequence continues at coordinate 270,991 of WBMV01004528.1, forward strand.
CAATAAAATGCTAAGAGACAGTGTTTTATATCTCATGGAGAAATGGACCAATATAAACCAGGATGCACGCACACTGATCCCAAATGCTCAGTGTTTTAATTAAATTGATACAAATACAATAAAGTATAAAGAACTTCCAGCAGTTCCTGCTTGAGACATTAAATGGAAGAAACATGAACATCTGACTATAATGCCCCACCTTTAAAAGTACCATCATCTCCAGCCACTCTTCACATCCAAGATTAGGGGTGAAAGATAAGCAATGTCTTCAAATGAAGGTCTGGCCATGGTGCCTAGTAATGACTGAATAAAGACCCCACAAGGACCAGTGGTAAATGAGACCAATGTGAGATTTACTGTCTACATCAAGGCTGGCTGTAAAGAGAATCTAGTAGCAGGCTCCATTGATTCCCAGCAGGATAGACTAGAGTTTGACACACCGTTCCTGGGAAACGATTCCAAAGGCAACTGCTAAATATCACCCATCTAATCTCCCCTACCTGGTCTTGGTTCATGAACAGTCTTCCCTCAGACACCTCATGATCTTGTGGAAGATGACAAACCCACACAATTCTGTGTCCTTCTAGGAACACACTATTTGGTAAAACTTTTCAGCATCATGACTAAAATTAGGATCGAGCTGTGAAGCACAGACTTTGGTGCAGATTCAAATGCACTTTCTGAAGCCATGGGGTATGTTTTGATGCGCCACCTTTTTCCAGTATAGGGGTGAGAATTTTCCTATTAGCAACGTAATTAGGTATATTCTGGGTCCAGTGTTCATCCCAGAAATATTGCTGAAAATTTTATGTAATTAATTTCTCCTACAGATTTTGTTTTAGTTGCAATACTTGTGCTAAATAGCAGCAAAGTCAAAACAAAGCATCATGGATCTGCCAATCCATTCCTAAATTTCTCTTGAGTATATATTAGCCATCAGATAAAACCGCTCCAAGTGTAAATCACATTAACACTAGAAAAGCACTGTGAAAGTTTGCAAGGACAGCCATTCCTGTTTTTGTGACAGCTATTGGGCACAGCAGTGAGATCCATTTGCTGATTTCACTTGGGCATCAAATCCAGCTGCTCCCATGTTCAAATAAAAGTCTGACTGACAATAGGTTTTGCCACTGCTGGCTTTCATGCCATTCAGCACTCTAATGGGCAGATCAAGCTCCAGGGATGATTCCCAAAAATCTGGAACTCCTTCTGCTCTTTATTTTAGCAGGACCCATCGCCCAGGGAAGTCTGCTGCCTTGAGGCCCAGGTAAGGGATATTATAGGAAGCTCCCTGATCTGGTATGGCTCTTTTTGACTATTGCCCCCTGTTAGTTGTCCAGGTTGGTAATGGTGAGATTGAAGAAAGGAGTCCTACTGCAATCAAAATGAACTTCAGGGCACTGGAGCACTTGGTCAAAGAACTATGTACGCAGGTTGTGTCCTCCTCAATTCCTTCAGTACAAGGGGAAAACACTAAAAACTAATATGGTTTTCCTAGTGGTACTCCTTAAACTATACTGATTTGTAGCTTAGAGGCTGGTGTCATAGATGGAATTTTGGGTTTTTTTGACTGTGGGGTAGTTTACCTGGCACCAGGCCTGCTGAGAACAGGTTGGGTCCACCTGCCACAGAGGGGAAAAAGATTATAGCATAAAGCTGTCAGGGCTGATTGAGACGACTTTAAATTAGGTTTGAAAGGGATACAGACAGGCTCACTAGCGATGAGTGTAGGGACTGTATGCCTGAAGGTGAAATCCCACCTGAATTGCATCTACACCAATGCACACAGTGTGGGGAACAAAGAGAAGGAGCTGGAAGCCCTTGTGCAGCAAGAAAGCTATGATGTAGTTGCTGTCACAGAAATGTGGCAGGATGACTGTCACAACTGGAGTGCTGCAATGCATGGTTATATGTTCTTTAGAAGTGATAGGCAAAACAGGAGGGGTCATGGGGTAGCACTGTACATTAGGGATTGTTTTGATTGTATTGAAATTACTAATGATGACAAGGTTGAGTGCCTGTTGGTAAAGATGAGGCAGCAGGTCAGCAGGGTGAGTGCCCTGGTATAAATCTGTTGCAGACCACCCTGTTAGGATGAACAGGCAGATAATGAATTCTACATGAAGGATGCAGGCAGATGTCTCACAATCACCAACACTCGTAATTATGGGAAACGTCAACATGCCAGATGTCTGCTAGAAATACAACACAACAGAGAAGAAGCAGTCCAGGATGTTCCTGGATTGTGTTGAAGATAACTTCCTGACACAGGTGGAGAGTGAGCCAACTAGGGAAAGTGTCCTACTAGACCTGTTTGTGAACAGAGAAGGACTAGTGGGTGATGCAGTGGTCAATGGCCAGCTTAGTGAGTTAGGCATAGTGACCATGAAATAAGGTTTTCAATTCTGTGTGAAGTGAGGAGAGGCACCTGCAGAATGGCCACCTTGAAATTCCAGTGGACAGACTTTGACCTGTTTAGGTTGACAGATTGAGAGAATGCCTTGAGAGTCTGTCCTGAAGGGTGAAGGAGTCCAGGAAGGCTGGACATGCTTTAAGAAAGAAATCTAAAAGATACAGGAGCAGGCTGTCCCCATGTGCCTTAAGATAAGAGGTGGGAAAAAAGACTGTCTTGGTTAATAAGAGCACTTAGGCTGGAACTCTAGGGAAAAAAGAGTGTTTATCACCTCTGGAAGAAGGGGCAGGTAACTCGGGGGGGATGACAAACATATTGTGAGGTTACTTAGGGAGAAAATTAGAAAGACCAAAGCCAAACTGGAACTTAGTTTAGCCACTGCAGCTAAAGACAACAAAGAAAGTTTCCATAAATATATTGACAGCAAAAGGAGGGCAAGCATAGTGTCAGGAAGTGAGGAAAAGGCTGTGGTACTTAATGCCTTCCTTGCTTCAGTCTTTAATACCAAAAACCACCTCAGGATACCTGGCTCCAAGTATGGAGCTGAGTGAAGGAAATGGCTCATGATCTGCTATACCAGTTAGACACAAGTCTGTGGGCCCAGATGGAATAAACCCAAGAGTAATGAGGGAGCAAGTGAAAAAAACTCCCCAAGCCAGTTTCAGTCATTTACCAGCAGTCCTGCTTAACCAGTGGACTAGATTTCAGCAAATGCAATGCCCATCCACAAGAAGTTTTGGAAGGACAATCTGGAAACTGCAGGCTTGTCAGCCTGACCTTGGTACTGGGGAAGATCATGGAGCAGATCATCTTGAGTGGCATCACACAGCATGTACAGGTCAGCCAACGTGGGTTTATGAAAGGCGGGGCCTTCTTGACCAATCTGATCTCCTTCTATGACAAAGTAACAAAGTAGATGAGAGAAAGGCTGTGGATGTTGTCTACCTAGACTTCAGTAAAGCATTTGACACTGTCTCTGGTAACCTTTTTCCAGGAAAACTGGGTACTCATGGCTTGGACAGGTGCACTTTTCACTGGGTGAAAAACTAGCTGGATGGCCGGGCTCAGAGAATGGTGGTGAATGGAGTTACATCCAGCTGGTGACCAGTGGTGTTCCTCAGGGCTTAGTACTGGGGCCAGTCCTGTTTAACTTCTTTATTGATTATCAGGATGAGGGGATCGAGGACATCCTCAGTAAGTTCAGAGACAACACCAAGTTGGGTGGGAATGCTGATCTGCTGGAGGGTAGGAAGGGTCTGCAGAGGGATCTTGACAGGTTGGATCAATGGGCTGAGGACAATAGCTCAGAGGGGACCTCATTGCTATCTAGAACTACCTGAAAAAAGGTTGTAGCAAGGTGGGGGTCAGTCTCTTCTGCTATTTCTCAAGGGAATGCATGAGAAGAAATGGCCTCATGTTGCACCCGGGGAGGTTAAGATTAGATATTAGAAAAAAAAAGTCACTAAAAGAGTGGTTAGGCATTGCAATAAGTTTCCCATGAAGGTGGTGGAGTCACCATCTCAGGAAGCATTCAAGATGTGTCTGGATGGGATGGTTATGGTGGTACCATGTTGACAGCTGGACTAGCTGATCTTGAAAGTCTCTTCCAACCTTGATGATTCTGTGACTGCAATATAGGTTTGCTTTCACTCATTGGTATACTTTTCAACTTAAAAGCATCTTGATTCTTCTACCACATATTTAGTCCACTTAGATAGCACCAGAGTTTAAGATGTCAAAATACTGATAGTAGAAATATGTCCTTGAAATATTAAACAGAATTATTTCCTTTAAGAATGATCATCCTCCCAACTTTCTATTTATTATTTGTTTTGCTTCACATATTTTCCCCTCACTTGAAAATAGGCTATTGTATCACATTCAGCACTGGCCTGTTATGCCAAGCTAAATTTTTGCTTGCCAACACAATCACCAATGGACCTCTATAATTTTTATATTCCTTCAGGCAGACCAGAAAAACATGAAGTAGCTTTTGTCAGTGTGACACTGCTACCGGCCTAAGTCTTTATGGATCTCTGCTAAATATTGAATACTTCACTTAATTTTTCTATAATGCCTATTCTAAATCTGTTCAAACCACTGTAAAAAGTACATATATATTTTTACACACAAACACACATTATATATACAGACACTTAGATAGGACAAATAACTTTCCCTTTAAAATAATTCTTTTGTAAATCTTTCGTGCACTAGAAGATTTCTCATAGTACAGTGTCTTAGTGTCCCTTTTCAGCTGGTAGTCCAGAAAGTAATTTTTCTGAACACATCTACTCTTATTTTGCCTCTGAAATTCAGCTCTTTCCTATTTCATGACATCTTTCATATCTTTTTATTTAGAATACATATCAGTGGAAGTACTAGCTGCAATGAACTAGTTACTATTTTTTCTCTGGTCTAATTGTCTTCTTCTTTTTTCCAATTTTCAGAGATTTATGAACTTGCTCAGAAAAGTCCAGAAGAAATGAAACAACTCACATACTTCAAGTCTAGCAAAACAAAAACCTCTTCTGAGTTCACTCAAGGCTCCTCACAACTCAGATTTCCATCAGTGCTAAATCACCCTGAACCTTGAAATAAGGAGGTGATCCTATTGCCTGGCAGAGTAATCAGTTTCAGCTGAGCATGGTTATACCCCCTTTCTTGCAAAGAAACCAAGAGCCCTTGTGAGCTGCTCTGCCCAGGGACAGCTTAACCCTCACCCTCCCAGCCTCCAGGTACTGCCTCTGCTGGCTATAAAACCTCATTACTATACAGTTTATGTCATTTAAATAGGGAAATTTGCAACTACTACAACTGCAAATTGAATTATTAAAGCAATGATTTTGGAGACTGATGTCCTCTTGTCATCAGACTGTGCAGTGTGGAGTTTGACTGCTTAACCACACCAACTCTGAGTCTTGACACAAATTTGAATGGATAACTTTGGATGTAGAAATGTAGCAGTGTGATACAAAGAGTAGAAATGGGTCTGCCTGCCTCTGCCAGTTTTGACAGTGCATTTTGTAATGTGTCCTCTTGTGTGCTAGTAATTGGACTCAAGCCACCAATGCATCTCTGAACATTAGCACACTGCAATGACACAGTAATGACTTTCTGTCACTACTAACCCCATTCCTATTTCAATTCATGTCCCATGACTGAGAAGTTCTGTATTTCCCTACCAAACCTCTCAGTTGTTCAGGCATAAAGCTTCATAATGCTGACCACTACCATTCTCTTCACAGGTAGCAAAGAAATAATTTTTCCACGTGTTTCCCCCATTTTTAAGAAATGTCTCCCTCTCTCTTGCACACAACTTTTCAAAACTCTGTGTAAGAGCCTTTAATAAAATCTAACTTTTTAGAGATCACTGATAATCTCTGAATTTTCCCACAGATCACTCAGAAATGGAGCTTCTGGAGCACTATACGTCCTTTTCATCACATATTTAAATGCCAACTCTGTAAAATTTCAGTGTTCATTAAAAAGTCTGAAGCTTTGTAGAAAAATTGCCAGATACCCTATGGTAGAGACAAGGATTTTGGAAGGTTACAGGAGACTTCTTTTCCCAGAGAGATGTGAGTATCTATCCTATTTGGAATTCTGGAAAATGGATTTTCTCAATCTTTTCCTGTGCAGCCCGTGTTTCATAAAAAGGTTATATATTCATCAGGCCAAGCCTGATTTAAGTGAATAATCAAACCGTAGTTACAGGAAGTCTTGGGGTTTTTGTTTGTTTGTTTAATAATTGCTTTTCTTTTTTGAATTGTGACATGTAGAAAATGCATGTTATATCAGCGGTAAGTAGTGATTTTGGAGACTGGAGCTTTCATGGATGGTCAAATGCACAGTGTTTTTAGTCCCACCTCTCCAACAGTTGTTTTGACTGCACTGAACACCAAGGCTGGAACTCAGAGAAAGCACCTGCACTATTTTCCTGCCTTTTGGAAGGAAAGCCATGTTTTAGCCCCTCCCTTCGTCAAGTTTTGAAAGATGAACCTGTTTCACTTAAGATGATGGCTCAGTATATATTCCTGCAGGATGTAGCCCTCCTTGCAGCATGGATCCAGATTCTGTTAGGGATGAGGAATTCAGTCTGAGTGCTACTTTGGCTTTTTTTCCCACCAATTGGCTTACACTGACCTTCCACAGAGGGCAAACTCCATTTTTAGGTGTCTAATTCTCGTCATTATTTGGCACAGCCTGTCTGCAAATCGTTATGCCTAGTAATTAGATACTGCAGTGCTCAGGGTTGTGACACAAGACTTTCTGAATCATTAATATTATGCTTCCACTGTAATTCTTTCCCCTTCCAAAGTTTGTGTCATGCTCAGAGAAATGCTGTGGTATGTCAAACATCAGCCTGAAAGCACTATAAAAGTTGCTTTTTCAGTAGAGATTCCTGTGCTGCAAATGAGGGCTCCTGCTTACCCACTGAGCAGTGAATTCCCCAAATCAGTGATTCCTGAATATTTTGAACCATAAAACAGCTTGCATTGAACTACTGTGAATCTTTAGAATCACATTGTTAATTGAGAACACTATAAAAGTAATATACTGCAGATCATTTATCTTGGCTCTGCAGGCTGTGTTTTTGGACCCCTTAATGTAAACAAGTAAAGCTCCTCCTGACCAGCACTCTGGCCATAGCTGAAAGATTATTTCCTGAGCTACTCTCTCCAGACTGACCTCAAGGTCCACAACAGCATCAAAGAATAATCTTCCGGTCTCTAACTGTCTCCACTTCAAGTATATCTGTATTTGATGTATTTATCTTTCTGTATGTCAAAATCCATTGAGAACTCTAACCAGTACCTGGCAGTTCTCATGTTTAATTTTGCCTGTGCCATTCACTGAAAACTTCGTCCTTGGATTTTAAATTTCTACTCAACCTTTTGGTTCAAACTGTGTTTCTTTTATCTCTACAACAGCAGACACAGTTTAATGAGGACTGCCAAACTCTCTCCTTTTTATGCATTTTCAATTAGTTTTGCTTCTCGCTGAGTATAAATCACTTTCTAGAGACCTTTATATAGCAACTCTTCTGTCCTTTTCTGCTGTCAGGCTTGTTGTTTTCAGTATGTTGAGGACTGACTTCCTTCCTTTTCTCCTTGACTTTCTTATTGTAGGTACTTTCTTGTTTGTTCCCACATTATGACAACACAACTTTGGGGCTGGAACAGGTATATTGGGAGAAGAGAGCCAGTGCTGTGGTCCTGGTGCAAACAGATTATATACCTCAAATACTGCTTCTCCATGAACTGCCTGACAATTGCACTTTGGGCCCCCACTCATTTTTATCTCTGTACAGAAGTTGTTTGTCTAGGGTAAGTGTGAAGAAACGACCTGTTGGCCTCGAGTTATTATGTGGTGCAGAGGCAGAGGAGTAACAGCCATGATTGCGTGTCACTGTGGATGTTGTGCCATGTTGTGCACACTTATCTCCAGAAGTGACTTCAGCCTACTGTGTGAGATGGGAGTTGGTGTTTCGTGATTGCAAGGACTCTTAAACTGACTTATAGCCCAGAGATGTAACACACTAAAAATCAGAGATGTTAAATTTTTTCAAGAATAATTTTTTTCAAAAGTAATATTTTCAAATGCAGTATAACTTCTGATGAGTGACGAGGACTGGATTCTAACCTCATCATTTGCAAGTACAGTTTCACTTACTGTAGAGGGGCTTTTTTATGGGTATGCACTCTCAGCAATAATTGTCTGATGCTTGTGATCTGGCTCACAACCTATATCTGATTACAGAGGAGACCCAACCAATGCTGATGGTAATGCTGTTTCTTTTGATAATAAGGCACAATACTTAATGAGGTAATTAGCATAATTTGTATTAATTTGTTGTCTGTGAGAGACCTCCCATGCCTTTACACAATATGCTCTGCTTTCACAATTGTACTGGCCTTTTGTACGCCACTTAACTCCACCTGGTACCAGACCAGACATTCTCCTGTCTCCATTTTCAGAATACTGCTTTCACCCCTAGCTGCAGTTGCAAGCATCCTTCTTAAAGGAAGAACAGGGATCTACTTCACTACCATACACAAGATGCACAGCAGTGGGACAGATAATTCTCGTCTTTTAATTTCCATTCTTAGGATTCCTTCTAGCACTATAAAAATTGAACTAATAATAATTTTCAGAGAAAGATTATAAATATTCAAGCATCTCAGACTGTTTAGTTGTGTGGTCCTTTTACTGTGACTCCTGTCAGATTCTCTGGGTTTTCTCGTGCATCTTTCACCATGCTCTTAAATTATAGAATGTGAGATCTCAGAGTTACTTGTGCTGAAGAGGATCAGTTCTGGGTGTTAGACAGCTAAAAAGCCACCAAACTACTTTTCATTGCTTTTAGAGTAGGGCAAATTTTGGTTGTAAGTATTAGGAGAGGCTTCCATTCTTTTTATTCAAAACTGTGCTATTACATGCTCATATGTCAGACAGCAATTCAAGCCCTCTCTTCAGGTCTTTCTTTCTTTAATGTGCTCATTCTTATTAACCACTAGATGCATTTGCCGTAGGAGCTTGAAGATCTCTATGTTCTATTACCAACATTATGTCTTTAGTAAGTAGGCATGCAGGTATATCACTGGCCTGTTCCTCTTCAGAAAGAGTGGAAAGGAGTGAAGAAAAAGTCCACAGGAGGTCAACTCTCATAATAAAGAAAATAAAAGACCAAATAAATAGAAACTTCTTAGGGAGTAAAGCAGCGATTTCCATCTGTGCCAATAATTCAGAACACAGCTGAGCAGTATTTTTTCCTTCTGACTTTATATGATTCCACTTTTGCTTTCCCCCCTCCTTTCTCCAGCATAAAAAGGTTCCATCTGTCTGGTAAACTCTTATCCTCCCAGTCACAAGAATTACTGTCCAGTCATTTAAACTCAAATTTTAGTTTGCAGGATCACTGCTTAAAGACTTAGTACCCTGTCTTCATATGTGTGTCACCATATGTGTAACATGAGAATAACCTCACAGGGGTGTGAAGAACAAAGGGCCAGAGAGAAAAGAAGAAAGAGGTGCTCAGAGACATGGTTCCTGCTCTTCAGGGATTATTATACACGTGTCTATGAGGACAGCCATGCATGTGGTCCTCCTGCATGTGTCCTCCTGCTCAGTGATCCAGTGCTGTGAAGGTTAGGTGAGGTAACCATGCGGATGTGTTGGTCACCTTTTTGAGAGATTTATCAGCTTTAGCTCAATGCTCTGCTGGCATAGACCCCAGACCAGGGCTGGATTTCATCCCGTTAGCTCACGGGGTGGGCAGAAGAGATGTGCAACCCAGTGGTTGCACCTCCAGCATACTTGCTGTTCAGTGCTGGTATCCCACAGGGATTACTTCTGCTCTGAGGAAAGGATGGTATGTGATCCCCAGTGGACAATATGGACCCCAGTGGACCACATTTTAGGGTGTGGTTGCTGGTGACTGTAAGACATCGACACAGCTCATCTGCCTCCATTCTATACTTCTGATGTAATAATTATACAACTATTAAAAACAAACAATTGAACAAAAACAGTCAGTGGGGGTAGATTTCCTGAAATACAGAGCTCATTGAAGTGTATGTATGACATAGTTGTGCCAAATTCCTGTTAGTACAAGTGTTTTCTTCAGTAAGAAGACTAAGTCCTAAATAGTGCTGGAGAAACACTTAAAGACAATCAAAACTTTGTGACAGTCCAAGTAATTGATGCATTTTAGCTTGTAGATAAGGGATTGAGCAGATTTACTTAATCCTTAAAAAAAACCCTCCACCTTAAGTAGTTTATAAACCTATGTAACATATTACTTGAAAAATAAATCACAATGTGACGTAAACCAACAAGTGTAATAAACGCTGTTGTTCTTCCAAAAATCTTTTGGACATGTCAGTTGTAATTGCATTGATACTTATTTTATTCTATTCCCATAAAAGGGATGAATCTGTGGAGGTCATGTACTGCATTATATCTAGCTCTTTCTACTAAGCTGAACTGTTATGCAAGAAATGCATTAGGGCTACAGGGTAGCTCTTGCCAAAGGCCGAGTGGCACCATAAAGAAAGAGCACTTAGTGGAGACTTCATTAAAATATTTCTCTCTTTCTTTTACAGACAAATAATTTTGCTTTGTAGGAGTAAAAGTCCTATTGTTACACAGTCATGAATGTTATTTTTGGTACCCTAGTCTATCAAGGTCTCAGGGTAGCAGTCATGGAAGTCTAACACAATCTTTTTTGTTGTTCTTCTATAAATAATGCCCTAAACCCCCATCCCAGATCTTATCTGCAGTTTTTGAAGAGGGCAAGAGCACCTTAAGAAGAAAAAAAGGGTATTTTCCCAGCTGAAGCCAATATAAAGGCAATGTGTTTGCCCTTGCGTGTACTGTCTGAGCTTATTCACTGAATTAGGATTAGACCCCGTAATACTCTTTCAAATTGACAGGAGGGGGATTAAGGCTAAAACTACAGATAACAACCTGTTTTCTTCAAAAACAATCTGCACATGAGTTTTCAGGATTTAAAAGTAAAAACTGGTTTGTAAGTACTATAGGAAACTACTTTGAGTTGAAATTTACTGGGAGGACAATTCCGTAATGACCAACAATTACAAGTTTTTGTAATGAGTGTTCTTTAAGACCTGAAGATATACTTTACTTTGACTTCTAATATAAAAATACATAGTTTATTAAGTAGGATTTTGAAATAATTTTGACAGGGGGCCAACAATAGGGGTCTTTATTGAAAACAACATGCAAGGTAGTGAAACAAAAAGTTTTGCTGTGACATGCCACTACATGAATACTGTAGACTAAAATTTTAACCTCATTTACACCAGTGAATCCCCATTGGAATTAATGGGCAGTCCCACAATAAAAAAAGAGTAGTGAACTTAAGTCTGAAAGTCAACCTCTGTCAGCAGTAGTCTTTCAGTGAGACAGCAAGTAAGCTCCCTATTGATGATGAGGATTTATTACTGGTGCAATGCTAACAATGAGTGCTTACAGACAGAGATGAAGGTACTACCTGTACTTTGAAAACCTTAGCAGAACTTATAGAAAGACGAGATGAAAATGAAATATGAGTTAAAGCATATGTTGCTTTATGTGAGTTTTGAGAATGTTGTTTTGTGATAGGAATGATCCTCTCTGTAGTTAGAATGGTGGGGCAAATGGTACACAGTTGCATAGACCTTCACCTGGATTCACCTCACCTTTGTTTGGAAAGCTACCTGAGGAATCTTAATCAGAGAGCTTTCAATTCTTAATGCATTGTTGAGCCATTTCCAAAGACTTCAGGCTACCTTCTTTCTCATAATCATCTGAAAGCCTAGGTCAAATCTAGTGCTTTAACTATGGAGAGATAAAAAGTAGAAGAGAGGAATTTCAGCCCATACATTTAGTTCTCAGAAACAATGTTTAAGAGGCTCAGAGACCACTGATGGTGCTGTTCAGAAGTTCCTCAGACTCCCTTTCCAGTTCTCAAAGTCAAAAAAATTTCTTCTCAGTAGATCAGTAAATACTCAGGGAAATAAAATGTCTTTTTGCCTGAGATGAAGAGTTGTTCTTTTTTTCTCCTTATTTGACTGTGATGATCCTTCAGTACCTGTATATTTGCACATGTGTAAGTGCATCTATTTTAATCACCTTTGGCCTGACTTTTAGAGAGTTTAATAAATAACATATTTAATTTTTGGTGTAAAAAATGATGCTTCTGACTTTGGTTTTAGTTTGCAGTTGAGGCTGACAGGTCATTTCTAGTCTAAAGATATTCTCCTTTTTTATTGTAATGTTTATTATTACTCTGCCTTAAGCAATGGAATATATACTTCAGTATTTTGTGTCCTTGGTCTATTAAGATACACATTCTCTTCTCCCTTTCCTTTTCATTTTATATGCCTATGCATTTTTATGATACTGCTCTAAAGGATAATCTGTAAATCTGCTCATGCTCAAGTTTTATATTAGGATGTGCTAAATATTATAAAGAAACTGTTCAAACCTATTTAACACACCAGACCGGAAACTCTTTTTGTGCGGTATCTTATTGAGCATTTCATATGTCTCTAATCTCCATTAGCCTGAATAAACAACTGCAGCCCACACAAAGCAGCTAAATCCAGGAGCGGATTGCTTACTGAGGCAGAAAAAAAAATAATAGTGTTTCTGCAAGTTGATGTTAGCAAAGTCAAAAGAAAATTATTTATGTCAATAATGTGTTGTCCAGAGATGGAAATACTTTATTTTTATTCATCTATTTACCAAAATCACATTTAAAATAGAAGAAACCTTAAAGCTTGCAAGAGCAGCCTGTATGCTCATCAGTGCTCAGCTCAAATTATTTCCTCCAGCAAACAATACTATAGTGAAAACCAATGCCACTTAAGCTTTTGGAACAATTATTCTAAGCTGAAAATATCATGCAATGGAATTTTTTTCATGATCTGAAATGCTAATCTCAGATCACTCTGTAATTGCTAGTCACTTGATAAAAAGGACCCAGAGCCAGTCTCTGAGAAATGGAAAACTATGACATAAGCTGAAAGAGTAATGTTATTATGGACCTCTATTAGGCAATTGTGAAATTACCTGTGTACTGCAATGTAATTCGTTTGATTTTGGATTTCTTGTTGCAAGTGATACATTGGCAAATTGGCAGGGGGCCATCAAGGTGTCTAGGCTGTGGAGTCTCTGCCCTTGGATGCAGCTAGAATTTGTCTGGAAAGGGTATGAACAGTTTGACCTAACTTCAAAGTGAACTCTGTTTTGAGCAGACTAGATCAGATGACCTCCAACAACATTTTTTCTACAATTCTATGATTACGTAATGAGCCAGCAGCTCTTAACAACAGGTGGACGCTCATCACTCTCTGGTACTTCTCTGTGGGTTGAAGTACCATGAGATATGTAGCCTGAATATAGTCCTTCACACTTGTGTTTCCCCTCCCTTTCCTTGACCTCTCTTGTACTTTGAGTTTCTGTGAGGTACCTAATTCCCAAGGAAAGACTGTTTTGTATTTATAGATTGAACATGGAACACCTAGTTATGCCTGGAGGAGACATTGTACAAATATTAATTTCTAAAATTAACTCTTTAAGACTGCATAAAAGTGAAATTCTGTCCTAGAAAATCTAACTCTAACCAACCCAAGGCAGGTAACATGACCACTTTTTTTATCTTTTTTTTTTTTTATCTTCCCTGTTGGTCAGTGTCATTACCAATTTCACCCCCACCAAAAAAAGAGAAAAAAATATGAACAGTTGTTTTTTAGCAGTCAGAGACTTCTGAAATACTGATTGGACTAATAATATTGGTGAATTTTTACCCTGGTTTTTGATTACTCCACGGTAACTTTCTTAGTGAGATTCTAAAAGCAAATACCATGAAATGGTTCTTAATTCATGCCTGGCATTTTAAAATGAATTACTGAATTCCCCTTGATTTTATTTTTGATTTAATTTTAAACCTTTTCTAGCTTTGCTGCAACTCAATTTTTTTTTTGTAACTGTATTTATTTGCATTGTGTATCATAAGGCTTTAATTTTCTTTAAGGGATCCGTGCACTACTGAATGTTGCAAGTGTTTGCAAAAAAGTCTGTTCAAAAGTGGCCAGGACTTTATTTTTGGGTAAATTAGTTAGGATTTGTGCAAGGTATTAAGAGACAGACAAGTCTGTATATGCAGGCTATGTTCGATCCAACTGGACTTGTTCAGGCCCAGTGATACCTGAACATAGCTAAATTCTGTGTCTAATACCACTTTGGGTATAGATAAAATACAGTTGTGTTTATACAGTGCTGGGCCAGCAACACCTCAACTGGCTTGTCTGGAACATGTTCAGGCATCACTTGGAACCCAGAATATCATGAATGGGGTTGCTTAACCTTAACTGGCTGCCAGATGCCCACCAGATTGCTCTATTGCTCCGTCTCCTCAACAGATGATGATGAAAAAGCTGATAGGTCAAGGTAGAGTAGGGAGACTCCTAACTTTTCGACTTCCCTCACCTTGAGGGGTGCAGGAGAATTGGGAATGGTTGTGGTCAGTTCATAATTCTTTTTCTCTGTCCCTCCTTCCTTCCTTCCCACACTCCTTCTCTGCTACAGCACGGGGTCCCTTCCATGGGCTGCAGTTTTTCAAGAGTTGTTCCAGCATGGGTTCTTTCCATGAGTGTAGAGTCCTTCAGAAACCAATTATTCCAGCATGGGTCCCCATTAAGCCACAGATGCTGCCAGGAGGCTGCTCCTACATGGGCTCTACATGAGCTGCAGCTTCCTTCAGAGCATCTCCATCTGCTCTGCTGTGGGGTCCTCCATGGGCTGCAGGTGGATCTCTGCACCCCTGTGACCTCCATGGACTGCAGGGGCACAGATGCCTCAGCATGGTCTGCACCACAGGCTGCAGGAATCTCTGCTCAGATGCCTGGAGAACCTCCTCCCACTCCTTCTTCCCTGACCTGGGTGCCTGCAGGGCTGTTTCTCTCACATTTTTCTCACTCCTGTCTCTGACAGTTGCTCAGCAGCATTTTTCACTCTTTCTGAAATACATCACTAGCATCACTGATGGGCTCAGCTTTGGGCAACAGAGGGTCTGTTGTGGAGCTGGGAGAAAGTGGCTCTGTGTGACATGGGAGTGTCTTCTGTTGTCCTCCCTCAGAAGCAGCTCTAAAGCTACCCCCCAACCCATCAAAATCCTGCCATGTAAACCCAATGCAGGGGAACACAGTGGTGAGCCCAAAACTCAGTGTAACAGGGACTGAGGTTAACAGCACCCAGTGAATTGTCCCACCTGTCTCCTGGGCTCCTGTCTTTCTGCAACACTGGACCTCCCATTGCCACTCAAGTGTCTCCCGGTTTCCATCAGCCCTAAAGCAGGAGGTGTATTTGCATCTGAGATAGAACAGCTCTGCATTACAGTCGCTGAGGGCAAGTAGACTCTCTGTTGACACTTCCTACTCTGCTCTGTTCAGTTTTGTCCTAAACTGGTATAACTGTGAGTGTTCCTGGAAGGGGTTAATATGAACAAAAAACAGACCAGAAGTCTGCTATAGAAGAGTGGTCTAGAGTCTTTTCAGACTCATTCAGAATGACTAAAACTGTTGGCTAAATAACAGCTTGCCAAATATTTCTGAACTGCTTGTCTCTTTGTTGCTTCCCTGCCCCTGGGAACAAAGCTCAGAGATCCAACACCCGCACACAGAAGGGTCCTTACAGACTATCTCTGGGTTTTGAGAGAAGACGAAGTCTGGAAGAACTGAAACAGATTAGTTTTCTTCTGTTCAATTCAATGCACAAAGAAATTAGTCCTGGAAGATGGGAGTACAGCCAGGGCCGTTTTCAGTGTCTCTGAGGTCTGCCTTAACTGGATGGTTTTCAACACCTCATTTGATGACAACCACTCATCACAACAAAAGGCCATTACAGGCTCAGCTCCAAATTAGGTCTCACTAAGTAGCACAGATGTTATAAACTCTCACCTACTGAGCCGATGATCACAAATGGACCTGCAGGAATGTTCTCCACCTGTGACTATGAGCTCACATTTCCCAGTTTGGCCTCAGGTTTGGATAGGGCCATGGCTGGGGCTTTTTGTCCTCTGTTCCATAAATTGCTGCCTCGTGTCTCAGTTCTCTGTTCTGGCTTCCCATTAATTCTCATCAGGATGTTTGACTGAATTCTAAATTTCAAAACATGCCTTCTGAGAAATTTCCTGCCCTGTGCTAACCACTACCTCTGATAACATTGATGGTCCTCTGAAACAACAGGACAACAGGCTGATGTGTGCAAGCAACAAAACTTGCAGAGGATAATGGACATTATCATGCCCTCTTCTGCACAAGATAAGAATATCCACATTACTCTAAAAGCTTTCAGAACAAGAGATAACACTTAGCTTATTTTCTCTCAATAATTTGTTTACACATGCACGAGACATACATTTGCCCTTATCACATAAATATGCACAAACACAAACAAACAGAAACAAGCAGTTTCATCTCTGGTCTTGGGAGGAAAAGAAGAGCTATAGTTATTATCCTTCCTGTTTCAGAAAACCAGAGGGATGCCCAAAGTCTGCAAAATTAAGATACATGCAGTATTAAGACGGAAGCAAAAGAGAGAGGCAAAGTAATATAATATATATGTAATATGAATCAAAGAGGTTTAAGCTAGATTTTTGAATCCCCAAATGTTTTTGCATGTCTGTCAGAAATAAATATTTTCTTTTGACTGATAAACTGAACTAAATTGACATGAAAGCAAATATTTGAAAGAAAAACATGGACACTAAAGTGTCACTCTGAGGAGAACTAGGCTCTCATCCAGTCAAACATGTAACTTGTGGATGAATAAGCTCATTTGGCAGACCTGTTTTCTTTTTTTATGATACTGTGCTTTTCTGCCCGTGAGTAGGCATTGCTTACTCCTTTTCTGCACTTCAAATCCTAGATATGTGAAAGGCTGCCCAAAATGTCTTTACTGGTACTTCTGTAATTTCTTCCAACAGACATGGTTGCTTGAGGAAAAAGGCATTAAGAAAAAATTTGGCCTCTCTACTACCTCGTGACATGGAGGGTGCCAAAATCAAGGGTTCACCCCCTTCCCTCTTTCCTCCAAAAGCCATTTCCAGTCACAGACCTATAAGACTCAGGAGGTATAAAACTGCTTGCTGCTTGAGGCTGAGCAGACCCCAAGCCAGCACTGCACTCATCCCCATCTGTGCCATTACTTTCTTCTGGGCCATTCTAGTCCCCTCCATCCAGGTGTTCCCATCATCCCCTGCCTGCTCTCTATTAAAAGAAGAATGCCTTATCGTTCCTTTTAATGAATCCTCACATCAAAGAGTCATTCAGCTGCCTTTGTGAGGCATCTCAGTTCAGCAGAGATCCAGGTCGACACCCAGCGCTACTCCAGCCTGCTCTGGCAAGACTTGTAGTCCACCTGTGTGTGTGCACATTTGAGGGCAGGGGTCACAGTCTGCACAGTGTTACACAATGAGGCTGTGACTCCTTCCTCTGGCCATGGGAAATGCTGTTGGTGCTGGGATGACTCGATTATCTTTCTGCTTTTGCTGGAAGCTTTCTGAGAACAAAAAAAAATTAAAAAAAATAGTAGGAGCTGATCTGAGATCTGACCTATGCCCCTCAACCCCTTTATCTTTTCTCCCCAGTAACTCAAGGCTGAATTTGTCTGCACTTGCTTTGTCTGTGCCTGAGTGTTTTCAGTTTCATGCCTGGTTGCCTGCCTACCTGAGTACCACTGAGAGCATGTTTTCTCTGTGAAGGGAATGCATGTTTGCCTGGCTGCTTGAACCAGGAACTATTTCGATGAGAAAAAAGAACAATTGCTGTTGAATTACAGGCAGGCACTTCTTTCTAAAAACTGTTCTTCTTGTAGACAACAGCTGAGGTTCACAGAGGTGAATGTAAGGATGTGTAATGTATTTTTACCTGCTCCATCCTGCCCATTTTCTTTTGGTAAGGAGGGAGTGCAGTTTCTTATATGGAAAGATAGAATTGTTCATCCAACCTTCATATTAGAAGGCAAGAAGTTGTGAGTGGAGGATTCTGGATCCTTCCATAATCTCAGCTGCAGGTTAATTCTTTTTATGCTGGATAAACCAGTTGCAACAAGAAAGGTGATGTTACAGCTCCTTTCCATGGCTGCAGCACCCCACGACTGACTTGAATATGATCTGTGTCAAGAATAATTTAAAGAATTTATTTATTTATTTATTTATTTTAATTTGGAGTAAAATGTGTTTGTGATTTTACCATCAGAGTTGCAGCATGAGGCACTGTGTATTCCTGCTAGCTTTGTGTTATGTTTTTGCCATGTGTGGGGATATGAAATGAAAAGTTTCAGCACTCCTTGCTAAAGGCAGATAATGAACAGCACACTATTTTTCATCTGCAAAACACTGCCAAGAAAGGGGAAAACAACAGTGAGGAACAATGTAACCGGTGTTATTGCAGATGCTTAAATCATGGCTGAAACTGAAACCTTCTCAATCATATATGCATTTAAAATGCCCTATTCTGTGAAAAGGAAATAGGCAAATCCATGGAACTAGGAGCCATACCACAATAGTAAAAAAAACAAATAAATAAAAACTCCACTGTACAGCCTTCCTTGTAAATTCTGTAAATAACTTCAGTACAAAACCAATCAAAATATATTGCTGGTCTCACGGAAGTCTGACAATTTTCTGTGATTAGAGCTGTATGGCAGACAAATAGAACTGAAGATTCTCAGCGTTTTCTATTAGGGTTTCGCCTAGAGGAATTGTTTTTACTCCTTTTTATTCAGCTTTTTGTTTTCTTTCTGGTATTATCTTCTCTTTCTCCAGTCAATGAAAACTGTGATATTTCAATTTACTTCCAGGTTTATGACATGTAACTAAGATGCTATCTGCTAGAGCTGGCCTTTTTCATCTTCTCTGTTGCCCTAATATACCACTGAACTCTATACATACATTTCCTAAATCTAAGCTTATTTGTCCCACTCTGCTTTGTGTCACTGTAGAATTAAAGCTGTGAAACATACATTTGCATGGTGCACTGACCTTTTTTCAAGTGGTCTTGTCTGGTTTTTGTTTTTAGGAAATTGAACGCAGAACAAAAACTCTGGATAAGTCTTTTGAGCCAGAGGTGGTAGGGCAAACCTTGGTGTTAGCAAGAAATTTGGGCTGGCCACCTTGTGGGATTCTCCAACTACTTTTCCTCTAACCTTATTTACATGTGCACCCAAATTGCTCTGGTAACTCATTCAAAGCTGGACCGTTACTGCATTTTGCTAGAATGTCTGAAATTCATCCACAATAAAATCACAGATCTTTCCCTGAAATGACATTTATAAGAAAAAACACACCTCTCCAAACATTTTTCAGGTGTAAGTAGCAAAGGCTGTTATCACAGATCTCAACTTCTGGGCACCGAGAGATCACGTCTCCACTGCTTGATCACTTTTACACAGTGTTTCCTTGAAGAATCAGTGTTCAGACATTCAGTTTCTGTCACAGGTGACATGATGCTGTTTGTTAATTCTGTGCCATCTTCTGATGGCACATCAGAACCTGCTCCTTGCCTCTTCGGTGTATTGATTTCTACCTTTGTTTCCTAAATTGATTTCTTCGTTAATTTTTAATTCCCATTTCAGTCTATTTTGCATACTTTTTGTAGATATATTGGTATTATTACATTTAGTCCTCAGCCAGCATTTTCCATGGTTAATTCAATCTCCTGAATTAGAAAGAATAAAGTTTCCCTTTTGTTATGTGATGAAGTTAGAGCATGTAAAAGTCACTTTCTTAACTGGTACAGGGGCTTTTCCTATTTATAGGGCAGTATTTTTAACTGTAATAAAGAGGTCATTTAGTAAGCGAAGCATTTCTTTGTCTGTGAATACTTTCCTTGAACAAATGGCAGCTGGGACAGAAACTCCAGATTAGCATATCTTTCTGACAGTCTCTAAAATGATCTGGTAAGATCCAGGCTCTTCACTGTCACCTTATGGGGAATGCACATCTTTGAAGTATTTTTACCAACTCTTTGTGACTTTTGTTGTGAGCTGAAAAAATATTTTTCCATGTGAAATATAATAATTTGTAGTCTGAGTTCTTTTTTAGCAATTTTTCCCACTTTTTGATAATATTGTCGAAGGGAATCTAACATGTTTTGAATCTTAGATTTATATGTGTCTGAAGCTGTGTCTGAGTTCTTGGAAGAGGGGAATCATATAGTATTGCTATGGATAATGTGTCATTTTCATGTAAATTGAACTTTTTAATTTCCTTTTTTCCACAAAAAAACATTATTTTAGTCTGTCCAGAGACATTTCCCATTTTTTCTTAAGAGCAGATATCAAACCAGGTAAAGTTTTAATATTTGGAATGAATATTCCACAGTCCTGTCTAAGCAGCAGAATATTTTGAGGTGCACCTTGGACATCTAGCATCTGAAACAACCCTCCCTCTTAAGAAGCAAACCATATTTTCAAAAAATAAAATTCTACAAAGCATTCTAGAGTGTACAATGCTTTGCCAATCTAAGACACTCTTCCCTCTATCCCCCCACAGCATCCAACATCTAGCTCATCTTATGTCCTTAAAGCTCAACTCTGGAGATATGTTAAAGGCCCTGTTTATATTCTATGTGTACTGGATTTTAATTTTTTGAAGATATATAGTCTTAGTTTTCCATTTATATGCTACCTTACCTGGCTAGGGGATGTGGGAGGTGAAAAAAAATCCAACAAATATTAGCACACTAATCTTTGTTAGCTTTAGAATCACATCTCTGCAATTTCTTTCAGGCCTCCTCTAGGCTTTGTAAATGTTCATCTGAAATCTTCCCAGTTATTAGCATGTCATCTGGATAACAGACAACACCATTTACCCCCTGCCTTACTTAGCTCATTATTCTTTGAAACACAGCATGTGATTTTCTATTCATACCTAAATAGACCCTCATGTGTGTTTGTCATCAGATTTTTTTTAAAAAAAATTCTAGCTGCAAAGCCACCTGCAGGCACTCTTGAGACCAGCCCTGTTTGGTTAGCTCCTTTCCACTCAGCACTTTGCAAATAACTCTTCTGCTCTAGAAATCCAATATTGTCCAGTCTGAGCCAAAAATGGTTGGTGAATTTTGTATTTCTGATTCTCTATTGTTCCCCCTAAAATACAGTTTGCTCAGCCCATTCACTGACATCCAGGGGAGGAAATAGACTCTGGTTTCCAGTGTACTAAGTTGCTTTTCCACCAGGTTTTCCGGGGCATATGGCACAGGTCTCCTCCTCAAAAACAGATGATTTTGTCACTTAGAAATGACACTGCGGTTAAACATTTTACTAAACCATGTCTGTAATAAACACAACTTTAGTTTGAATTTTCCTACCCTGTTACACAGCTTCCACTATAACTTAAGCTTGGGGAAAAGTTTCTGCCACTCCTTTCAGTTATGATTGCCTTCAATGTTAACAAAGCATATTTGTAAATTACAGTGACAGGAAGACCTACCTGTTAATCATCACTTGTCCTTGCACTACCACCATGGTACAGTGAGCTATGTATGCTCATTTTCTACTGTGCATGGCCAGTGCTCAGTTATCCATGGACAGTTTATGTAGTTGACAGATTAATTGTGCTACAGATGCAGAGACGCTGGAGGAGGCCAGTTCAGTTCTGGCAGGATTATTCATGCAAGTGGAGTTCTGTGCAGTTGTTGATACATTAGTCTCACTGACTGACCCAGCCAGGGAGGATACAAAAGGACTGCAGACATCTCCAGCCTGCTCCAGCATGGGCAGGACAATCTGTAAGCCCAACCAGCTACAATATGGTTCAAGCAGATCCACTTGGATACATGCTGGAGATGACTCTGCTCCTTTGGTTAGGGGCCTCTTACCAGACTGAGCAGTGCCCAGTGAACTTGCCAGCAAGCCTGGGTCCAGCCTTTGGCAAAAGCTTATTAACCCTTACAGAGCTGGGGAGCTTAACACAGAGGAACTCAAATCGTTCCAAAAAAATCAGCTTAGGATAAACAGACAACACTGCTCAAGCTGAGAACCTGACATACTGTCCTTGAATTCACAACCAGCTTACTGGGATGCTCCTTTTCACATCTATTGCCCAGGTTTCTTGGATACCCAATGTGTTCTAGTCCCTACAACCACCCACCCTTCTGGCACCAAAGCTTCTAAATGAGTGATGCTCCTGCCTGGGGCTGTAGTTCCCCAGGCACTTTGAGGTGAGATACAGTGAGCTGATGCAGAGAATGGACTCAGGTTCAAAAATTTAATTTCTTGAGGTAGTTTGAACCAAATTACTTAGCAATATAGTCCATGATTGCCCAAATACTACAGCCAGCCCACTGGAGGCAGGGGCATGGAGATGGAAAAGAAGGGTTGGGGTGAGAGGATGCGTGTAGCAGTGTTTTGTGCAAATTTAAGGTGCTTGTGGAATTACGAACTTGTAGGCATCAAACTGTTTATTGAGAGTCTGTTGCAAAATGGTTCTGAAAAAAACAGTAGCAGGAAAGATTTTAGGCTTGGCAAATACTATAATACTTTAGTCTTCTAGTTGATTTTCAAGATAAAAATACTGCTATATTAAAGGAAAAAATAAAGGCAAAAAGTGCCAGGTTAAGTTTTTAATCACTTCCTTAGAAGTTCTATGATGCCTTTATCTCACTAAGTTCCACTGTGAAGTATAACTTTTTCAGGAGCTTGTGCTTCATGGCTGGCAATGTTAGGAAAATAACTTTTGTACAGTGGAACCTTCTATACTATTTGTATAAAATTACTGACAGAGCCTGATTCTCTCTCCAAACTTTTTTAACTTGCATTATATATAGTCCTTTTTACTCAATAGAGAGTTTATTTTTGCTCTCTTTTATTTCAAGATCCAATCCTTGTCCAGTTTTCTGTTTTGTGTTTTGCCATATGCAGAGAAGTTAAAAAGCAAATTGCCTAATGATTTCCATAAAAACAGGCTCAAAATATGGCTTTATTTCCCTGGGATGCAAGATAATAACTCCCAACATCCAGACATTAAAGGCAACTAATGCAGAGGAACAATTTATCCTCCCTTGCTACAGGACTTGTAAATCATAACTGAAATTAAAGACTAGGTCTTGATCACACACTTTTTATATCCTTGCTCTACATGAGAAGAGTAAATCCTTGACATTTAAAGCAGAGCTGAAATTGTGAAGCTGAAATTGTTTCATTTCTATTGGAAATGCCTTTCCATGCAGTTAGTCTCTTTGGTCCAGTGGAATCACTTAAGGAGAATTTTATAGATGTACTCCCTAAACTTGTTATCCATTCTAACTCCCATATGAACACTCTAAATACTGCTAGAATCAAAACACCCTTCTAAATTTAGGGGAAAAACTCAAATACTGAGGGGAAATTGAAAAATAGGGGAATTATAAATTCAACCTAGATCTCATTTCCAGTGGTAAAAATCAAGAAGTATTCTCATTTCTGTAATGTGCAACTGGTAAGTGGAGGGAGGAATGTAACTGCCTTTCTTATGATTCCTTTTCTCTGGGCTACATTATATAATCCCAAGCAAGAGAAAGCTGTGAGCTATATTTATTAATGACAAATCTGAGTCACTACTTTCTTATACCACTGTAAAAGAGATATGATTCCAGAGGTATTGCATTGATCTAAATCCACAGATTCAGGTCTCAGTTTATCATTTAAAACACTGCTCATTTTGGTCCAGAGATTTCTAGCCTACTCCATCACAATAATTAAAGGATGCCAAAGGATGCTGATGCCTGTTGCGGACTGACCTAGACAGCTGTGATTTGGAAATGAAAAACTGGAAGAACTGAGTGGCAAAGTTTTAGCAATAGCACTAAGAAAAAAAAGAAAAAAAAAGAAAAGATTAAAGTAACAGAAAATAGAGCAGACAATCAATAAAGCCTAGGCAGAAAAAGAGTCCTGATAAACTAGTCAGAGATGGGGTGAGCTTCATCAAAAAGAAGAATGTATGTGCATGTGGAATAGAAGGGTACTAGGAGTCAGAAGCTTGCACCATTTTATAAAGTGTTTTCTGAATATATGTGGTAAGTAAATATTTGAAGAAATGTAATATCATTGCTTTTATTGTCTGTCATCTTTGGGGTAGAATGGAGGAATATACTCTTACAAAATAAAGAGGATGTACATCGATATTTTCCCAAGTATATTCCCAGGCCTATTATCTTCAGCAGAAAAATCACCTACAGCTTGAAGTCTTTGTAGGCTTTTAAACCCCAACAGCAAATGGCTGAAACTACTGTTTTCACATTTTTGTCTTTTTTAATAGGTTCTCTAATTGCTGAACCTCTAACATATGTAGATGTTTTCAAAAGACAGCTAAATTATGGATTTTTTACAGAAACTCTTAGAGAAATAAATCCAAATATGTCTATTCATGAAGTCAGTATAGCTACATGCTATTTCAACAGGACCATAAATGTTAGCTGTGTTCCAGGTATGGTCAGATCATGGTAACAGTTTCAAAACTAACAGGTAGGAATTGTAATGAATTTTAAAGGAGCACACTTAACAGGCAAGACTTATTTTTAGAAAATAGAGCTGAGGGAATGCTTGATCTCTCTTTACAGAAACCATTTATTGCACTGATAGTTCAACAAAAAACAGCTAGCAAATTAATGGTTATACTTTCATTGAAAGATACATGCACAAATACTGTTTAAAGTATATGGACTGCTCATTTGTTTCAAGTACCCAAAAATAAAACTTCTCAATATTTCTGTATGAGAGGGTGAAATCTCAATTTTTCCTAAGAGATACAGGTTACATTTAAGGCAATGGGAAATATTTCATATTGTACTATCTTTTCAAATGTATGTATTTGGAAGAACTCATCACCTTTTTGGTCATGAGCATCTTAAGGATGTTTCAGACAATCTGCGTCACATGGACAAACTGCCACACACTATTTAAATGGACTTGGTTACAATATCAACTCCCTGCCTGCTCATCACCAGTTACACCTGCACAAGATTGATGCCGTTTATAAGCAGAGATAAAATACTCATATGAGTCTTGACTTTCTACTGCACCCAGGCTTTCTCATTTTAAATCTGGGACCAATGAATGGTTTCAGACTAATTGCTTCCAGACAATTTTCTTTTTTGAGAAGTTTCAGGTTGTGACAGTTCTAAACTGCAGGAATCATTTTTAGAAGCCCTTCATTATAACACTTCAGCATCTGTGAACCTAGTGGTTCATTATATTTTCAAACATTCAGAAACAAAGAGAAGAAAAGCCTGTACATGAAATTTAAAATGGTCTGGTTACCATGGCAAATATATATGTATGCATTAGCATTCCCAAGGAAAAAAGTATTCCATTGGACAGGGCACATGTTATTTTTCATTTCCTAACAGTATCTTTAATGTCTTGGAACAGGTTTTCCTTCCAGTAAAATAAATTGCATTCATAAACACTCAAAGAATTAAAAAGTAAGAATATTTTTTGGCAAAATACTTCTTCAAAATAACTTTTCTGTGAGATATGTACAGTGCATTCCATTCTCTTCACTAAAAAAAAAAAATAAATGTATTCCCAATGAAATATAGAGACTTTGTGGAGTTCATTTAATTGTGCAGTAACACTATGAATTATGAAGGAAAATTCTTTGGTCTGTAAAAACACAGTGCAATTGCAAACAAAAGCTATGGAGAAAGCTCTTAGATAAATAAAGGAGATATTAATAGAAGTATGGCACAGAAAAGGTCAACTGGTTCCTATTTACTTGATAAAATTAAGAGCCACTGCATCTGATTCATACTGGCATAGTTCCATACTTTTCATGGAGTTGATGGTGGCATAATAAAGATGAGGAAGCACTATTTATTGCACACCATGTTTTTGAAAATTCATCGATCGTACCAAAAATCCTGAATGGCAACAAATACCTAATTTTTTAAAATATATCTTTTTATTTTTGACTAAACAGAAAGGAAATGAAAGCTCACCATGAAACAGTGATTCAGGAGGGTGTTACAGACTTGCTGGACACCCATCTAGTTACTGATATACATTAATTCATGAATGAAAATAGCACCAATTGTAAGAAAAATGAAGAATAGAGGGATGCCTGAAGAAGACAGGAGTCTATTACTGTTTGTTGAAGTATGTGCTGTTCAAAATAATGCTGATGAAATACTCCTTGATAGCTGTGATACGCTTTTTCAGAACTAATCCTTGCTCTCTCCTTAATAAGTACTTATGCAAAGGAAGAAGAACTCTCAGGAACAGTCAATCTGGTGCTTAGCTAGCATGACAAATTGTACTCTCGTCAGACTCATGCACTTCTCATTTGCTGAAGCTAACATGGGTTGGAGTTAAAAACGGGAGCAGAATATGGCTCCTCTGTAAGTGCTTTTTAAGGCTCTCTTCTTCTTAATTGCCCACCCTATTCTATATTTCATTAGTTCGTAAGTACACTTTGTTTTTCTCGCAGCTTAGTTTTGAAGCTTAAGAAACTCTAAAACTGAAAAGCATTTTTGTTATTGAACTCCAAGAGATGCATCAAGGCCTTCCCATAGACTGCATTAGTATTTGGAATATTTTGGTAATGAAGAAGGGCAAGGCTTATTGCGCTTGAGCTACTTTCTTGGTTTATTTTCTTTTCAAGTGAATTTATAAATTGTTAAAGGATGTCTGAATAGCAGCCTTACTTTCTATTGCTATTAACAGAACAGGTACAAGTGTGCACTTTTTTGCTGCAGTCTTATGCTAAAATATCTTACCCAAAGGTGGGATAAAGTGGGGTACTAACCAGAGGCACATGCATCTTCTACATAGCTATTCAAACACTGTAAATCTGAGGCAGAATTGGTATTTATTAGCACCTGCTGCCAACATTGCAAGGAGACTGTTACCTCTACTCAATACTGAACTCAAAGTATTGGATAATTTAATGTATTACAGCAAATAGAAATCACACGACATTGATACTTTAAAAAGATGGATACTTATAAAGCATTAATTTATGAAAATGATAATATTTAGGAGAAATATTTACTATACTTAAATGTTTGGGTAATTTAAGTAATTTCTTGTGCTCAGGTTCTCTATCACTCCCCAAGCCTATTAGGTATGTGGCTCTTATACTGAAGTATTATTTAATTTAGTTTCTCAAAGCCACCGTAACTTACTAGTTGTTTTTTAAAACATAATCAGTTTGCAGATAAATTTTAATGGCACTTTTTTCCCTCACTTTCATCAGATATCTGAAGGGAATGGATTAGGACACCTTTAAGAACTATTTGCCGCCTTTTGTTTTCTGTGACCTGTTTCAAACATTATGCACATCATTGTTTTCCTTCTTCCTTTCATTCAGGGGTGCAAAGAGGGCCCGGCAGGGTGAAGTGCTGCCAGTGCAAAGTTAACGTCTAGCAGTTGCTACCTCAGTGAGCTATAGAGAGGAGGCATCCTGAAAATCACTACATTCCTTTATGCCCTTTTCAATTTGCTGAGACAAGAATGATGCTGACACACAGCACAGTGTCATCCTCAGGTTCTTGCTAAATGGTAGGGTCTTCTGTTATGGGACAGTTTTATCTACTGCCTCTGCTTATAGTGCTTCCCTAGTGAAAATAAACCTTTCTTTCTATGGTTCCAGATAAAGCAGCCTGAAACTACCTGAAAAAACCTATACTTTGCTAAATCTTTTATCCTCTGCCTCTGTATTATAGAACCACTTCCATCAGAGAAGGAACTGTCACTGACAAGTTGGAGGAGCACTGTTCGGGGGCCACACTTGTTTCAGAAAAAGGTTATGCTGAAGCTCTGGAAAACCGAACTTCTCACATGTTTGGTAAGCTCACTTTTGTAGAGCCTTTGCTAGTAGATCTAAGGAATGGGAAGAGGTTAACTGATGAAAAGAGCTCAGCATATACTTCAAATGACCCCAGTGTTAGAATTTTGTCCTAGGGTGAGAATGCATCAGATCTGAGAAGGCACTTCATTTCTCTTGGCATTAAATACCTTAGTCCCAGTGGTGGCTGGAGGGACCCTGCCCATCCACCCTTGGAGGCCACTGATGCTCCCAGTGGAAGCGTAAGTTACACGTATATGTAACTCTGAAGTTTGGCAAAGTACTGAAAAGAGGAAACAAGCAAAGTAGTGATCATGAAACATCTGCAGTTATCCCACATAAAATTGGCCCAGAAGACCAATGCTAGTCTTGCTCACCTCTGGCAATTATGTTTTGCAATGGATCTCTGTAGCTCACAAGAACAGGTTTGCAGAAACGCCTGTATGTTCTCTGCAGAGAATGGGTAGTAAAAGATCTTCCATTGAACAGCTGTTGTGAAACCTTGAGCTGCTATAAAATATTTCTACGAGGAGGTGATCATACTTTACAGAGAAATAACAGAGAAATGACTATATGTGGAAGATAAAATTAAATGATGTGGTATTTATATCATCATACATTTCTGAAAAGCCCATAATTTTATAGGTGATAAACTTGGCACTATATTTTCATTGATTTGCTGTATCAGTTCCAGTCCTAAGTGGCATGTAGAAAATATCCTTTATGAAATATTAAATGTCTATCTGTTGTCACTGGGGTTGGTTTGTATCCGCTCCATGCACTTAGACTAGCCAAAAAGTATCAAAATCATTAGAGGCATTTTGATTAAGAATTACTAAGAACCTTATTTGTTAGTAATTGCTTGAAATTTCTTGTCTAAATTTTCAGAGTGGTGAATTCTGTATTTTATCTACTAACCCACTGAATCCAAAGTCTTTAGTTTGAAAAAAATTCAGAACAATTCCGAAATAACTAATTTTGTTGCTTACGCTTCTTCTCAAAACAATAATTAATAATAGTATTAATGAATTCTCCCCTTCCGTGTCTAAGAAGACATTCCCATGATTAAAAAAAACCCTTTTACTTATTCTAAGAATTCTGGGTAAAAAATATAGTAGTGTGTAAAATTTATATGAAGTATTTTAAATTCCTGCCCTGTTTCCAATGATGAAAAACTGCAGTGTTACACATTGTGACAAAGACATAGGATGAAGGATAATTACAGAATGTGTTAC
Organism: Campylorhamphus procurvoides; assembly: GCA_013396655.1. NCBI lineage: Eukaryota > Metazoa > Chordata > Aves > Passeriformes > Dendrocolaptidae > Campylorhamphus > Campylorhamphus procurvoides. The sequence goes on from WBMV01004528.1 coordinate 299,978, forward strand.
TGCCATTCATGTGTGAAATCTTCTAGGGTGGAAAAATGCATGCTCTGAGCTAGTAAAAGAGACACCAGTTAAATGGATAACCTTGATGCATGGAAAAATTCTGAACACGTCTACTTCTTCACCAGGTATTCATCTGAGAATGTCTCTGTGTACCACACTGTTTTTCATTCTGTTTGTGTTTTTGCTTTTTCAGCACAATGATACTTTTTTAAGAAGAAATACTCTTAAAGGTCAAATTATTGTTGAAAATTAATTCTTAGTTAATATGTTTTTCAGTAGATGGCTATCAGGTCATTTTTCTTATACAAGTCCTGAATTCTTTGCTAAACTAAGTTCTTTGTCCAGGAAACATTTTATTTTCTAGACTAACAATCGTGTATAAATACTTACATGATTTAAAACATGTTTGCATAAAATTTATGCAGCTATGATACTTCAGTTGAAATTGCACTTGTTTCTCACAGTTCATTACCCAGTCCACAAAGAGATAACTTCTGAAAGAATATTCACTTAAGATACATAAATCTTTTAAGAAAAATAGATCCACTGTTATCCAGAAAAAATAAAAACTAAACAAAATCAACAAAAAAACCCACAAAAAACCCAAACCAAAAAGCCAAAAACCTCTACAAAACACAAACCCCCAAGAAAACCCCAAAACAACCCCCAGAACCTCACTAACTCACTCAAAGAAACATACCAATTTTCAGATAAATGTTTGCAGAAAAAGCTGCTGGAAATCAAGATGTTTGTCAGATACTCTCATAAAAACATTTTGCAAGAAAAAGCACTTTGAAAATTAAAAATTGTGCTGAAACAGTTAAGAATGTCATCAAAACAAAAAGTATGACATTTTCATAGAACTGATCTACAATGAAACAAGACTTTGAGTTAATGTGCTCTCCATGTCATAACCCACAGCAGACTAGAACACTTTTTCTATTCTCATTTGTTTATTTCACTCTTTTTTGCTTACCCTTAGTTCTAAGATCAGTCACTGCTGTTGTATTTCAGTGGTGGTACCAGCATTGATAGTTAAGTTGCTCTCACAGCAGCATCTCATGTTCTTCCATGCTCTGCTACATCTGCACCTTCCCTGCTGGGATGTAACTGAACTGTGTTTCAGCACTCTCTGTTTCTGTTCTTCCACCCTCAAAACATGGTTAGGAGAGAAAGACAGAGATAAAAACAGGAGGAAACATCCACCTATAATTTGGAATTATAGCAAAGAAACTTCATATTTATTTTGATTTTTAAAAATGTTTGATATTTCTTTTAGTCCACTCTGTGTCCAAAGCCAACTTGGGTTCTTAATCCCTGCAGCAAAGGTGCAGACAACTGTATGACTTAATATGACACATGTAGCACAACTGAAGTCACTAAGGACACTCAGTAGTTAAAATTAATATGAGCTGGTTTTTGAGGGACTGAAGCACTTTACAGTAACCTATTCTGAGCAGGGATGTTCTTTTCTGCTCAAATGACCCTTTCTAAATTCCTAACTAAATATTAAATAGACAGGTAAGGCCTTATAGGACAGTTCTCAGTGGAAGCAAGTTAGTATTATCCCAGGCTTTGTGAGACTCAGAAAGTAAAAGATTCAGGACAGGATCTTGCGTGGTTGTGGTTAGTCCTTGGAAGCAGTGTTTTTTTCCATCTATTGCAGAGGGACCCTAGGGAGGCCAGACTTTGTAAAAAACACATCTGCTGTGCCAGGCTCAACATCTGAATGTTTTCACAGGCTGCTTGGTTGATCTGGAGGAAGTTACCAAATCACAAATATTGCTTGGTCCACCATGACCTTTTCTTACATTTAGAGCACACTTAGAGCAATTCAGTGGGGCCTCTTCAAATTTGGGGGTGGTGTTAATTATACCAGGTTTCTGTCAACAGACTGTTTTTAAACTACAGAGAAGCATAAAATTATAGGACATTCCATCTGCTTCCCTTTTTGCTTTGGAAGAGTTTTGGAAAAATAAATCTTTGAAAGAACCATATGAAACAATCTGTTAGTCAATTAATATAAATAGCAATGGAAATGCTATTACTTTAGGGTTTCTTTTTCTTTAATAGTAAAAGTGTTGCATAAAAATTCTGAATTCCCTAGGTTTTTAACTAATTTTATTTCATCTTTATTGGCAACAAAATTGCTTGCATATGCAACACCTTTTCCTCATGCCCTCAAGGAACAAAAGCTGTTAAAAACATTATGAAGAAAGCTTTATTACTTAAATCTGCTGTGTTTCTCCTAGTGTTGCACTGGCAAAATGCTCTATAATAATGAAATTACTTAATGAGGAGTTTCATCAATTTAGAATAGCAGAAGTGCCATGGTATATCATGTAAAGCAGAGTTCTGCATTGTTACAGCAACCAAAGCAAAAAAATTCTAAGTACATATTTGATCAAGTCTATTTGAATATACAAGGAAGTGTGAAGTAATCACAGTCTGCATCTATCTACCAATTGCTTAACAATTGCTTTTTTGGACTGTGATTTCCTATCACCCTTGGGAGGTCCCAGCTCAGTCCTTCTCTCTGATGAAGGTGTCAAGAGAAAAGGTCCTGGCATCACCCAAGATAGGTGAGCTCTTCTCCTCACCTTTCTCATAGCTACTGGGATTTGTCCTGGGATTTCCCTATTTCTTTTTCCATTAGTCAGGACCTTAGTCACCACCTCCATTTGCTCTCACAAGATGGAAAGGAGTAGGAGGAAGGAATACATACACTTGGAATGTCTCTGCCCTCCATGTGAGTGAGAATTAAGGTAGTTTGGGCATTTCAGCTCAATAGTTTCTACTTCTAAAAGTTTTGAGTAAGAAATGCAAAAGTAACTCTTCACTGACTGGTATGTATAAGTCATATTTTGCTGAACACACCAAAAATACTGAGTAAAGCTAATTCTGTGGTGCTGATTTTTTTTTTGGTCAACATAAACCTTCTAATTTGCAGAAGCACTACAAAGGGATTACAAACTGTTGTAAGCACTTCTGAGAAAATTGAAAACAATGGGTGTTCATAGGCATATGTTTCACAAAAGTATAACAATGGCTTAAACAATATGATCCGTATTTTTAGAAAAAGAAACAAGCAAACAAACACTATTGTTCTGCCCTCCTATTTCTGTGACTAATACATAGGTTGGCTTTAACTAAGACAGATAATTCTGATGCAAATTTGTAAATGAGGAGCAAGCTTACTTTACGGGAAATTATTTAATGTTCTGTATTTGCAATCTATTTCTTGTCTCTAAGTTAGTTTTGGAATGAAGCGCACACCATAACTTTTATGTCACTGTTGTTCAGCCTTGTTGCTGGATAGTTAATTTGCTATAAAATTCACACTATATCATTGTTATTAATTAGAGTAGCTGTGAACTTGCCTTTCAAAAGCTATTAAATGAAAATGTTTAGTCACATAAAAATATAAATGTACAGTGAAGTTCTCCAGTAGAATAATACCATGATAAAAAATGAAACAAAGTAATTAAATCTTTATTGAAAGGAATCCACTTTATCAAGTGATGGATCTAACTCATGAGAAAAAACATAAAAAAATAAAAATAGTGTGCCAATTGTCAATAAATTGGCAATAACACCAAACTTTTGTGACTTATAAAATTAAGAGAGTCAGAAGTGTACCTTTACAACATTATTTATCAAGAAGCTGATTAGGTTAGTGTAAGTGAAGTGATCTGTACTTTAGTCTGTGTTGTGAATTGCCAAGGATTTTCATAGTAATAAGAAAGAAGGTAGACATGATATCACTAACCCCTTACCTGAAACTTTCTCAAATGCATGCACCTTTTACAGAGATACAGAGCACTATAAAATATTAATGGAATTATTCAAACTGTGTGAGAAAAACTAACAATTTATCTAAGGTTTATAATTTCAGAGATTTAATACAGAAATAATTCCTTAATAAGAACATACTTTTACATGGGTTTAACTGAAATTATTTGCCTAAGTGCTTTTACGAAGAGAGAAAATCTCCGTAGACATTTAAATGCATTTCTGATTTACAGCCTTAGATTTTAAGAGGAAAAGTTTGTCATTTGCTCCCATTTTGTACAACAGCTCATTGAACACTAGCCTGGCTTCATGTTCTCTTAGAATACCCACAGAAAAATAATAAGTATGTGGTAATCAGACAATGTGTGTTTGTGATCTACATATCGTTGGAACCAGAAATACCAGTGTGTCTTTGAGGAACTCATCTGAATTATGATCTGTCATGAATCTGGTGAAAAAATTAACATTTTTTAAGTAGCTAGAGAGAATTCCTGTAATAAGACCTGCAATAACAAAGTTTAATTTTATGTGGTTGTAAAAATATTGTAGGAAAATGTATTGCTGTTGAAGATGTCACATGTCATTTAAACGGGAATTACATTTGTTCAAGTTATAACATATAGTTGCTAATATGATATATAGTTAAGCATGTGCTATATATCAGGGAAAGATGTTTATTACAAGAGGTTTAAGTATAACAGCAACACAATGAAAAATACCTATCAAAAAAAAAAAAAGAAAATAAATTCATGCTCAAACACGGCTCGGGAATGCAAACTGTCTCTGAGAAAGTTGATAGAGTAGGCACAACCATTTTTGGGATTAAAGTACAGCTAAGGTCATTTAACATTAGTCTTTTTCCAGGAACTCAGTACAAACTTGTGAGCTACACTGAGTACTCCTGGCACAGATATTATCTAGCTAACATACATTGAACTATTACAGAAGAATATCTCTCCTTCTTCCCTTAGTGTGACCTCTTCAATTTGGTTTTCTGGTTAGAGTACAATACATTTTCCATCAATCTTACGCTAAGAGAAAGGTCACCTCTCAGCATGGCCAGGGCTCTGCAGGGGAGGCACTTTTGTGCATGTTCTGATTCTCTAGCTGTAATCTCTGTGCAATGCACTTCTAGTCCAATTTTTCAAGCCAAGCTGGATTTTTTCAAGCTCTTACTGGGAAAGGAAACAACAGGCAGTTTATGTTGCTGGAGACTTCACTCCAGCAGATTTTCAGACCACACACCTACCCCTGGATATCTGCCACTAGAAGCTAACAAATGTTTTGACTGAAGGCAGGCAGGAGACTTGTAGAGATAAGAAAGTCCTGAGAAGTTGTTTAGGAGAATTTTGACCTCTACTACTTTAAATAAGGGGAGGAAACAATTTCTTCTTTCACATTATAATTAATGCATGATGTTGGCCAGCTCACAAAAAATACATCAGATAATCATTTGGAGGTTCAAGACCAGTATATCCCACTCATCTTGTTAAGCAAAATCAAACTACTGCATTAAACGTGGTTTCCAGTTGACTTCTCTGGTCACTGCAGTTATGAAGTTTACCAAATCTTGGAGCAGTTTGAATTATATTTGGATCAATGTACTGAACACATAAACTAATCTGATAGATGCTGGTATGCTTTTTCAACAACGCCCAATAATGACACAGAGACACAACAGTGTGATTCCTTTCTTGCACAGGATTAAAATTCATTAGATCTTAGTCAAATTTTAACAACAACAACGACGAGTATGATGATGATGATAATATTAATAATTTGGGACCCTACAACCTTTCTCCTTTTACTTGTATCAATTTCTTTTAGGATATATAAAAATATGAACTATTTATCCATGAAGCATATGATTCTTTAAGAAATACCTTAGTATCAGTACTGCTTTAATCACATTCTCAAGGAAGAAGTAATTGGATTGGCATAATGATTATCTATTTCTATGGCACAGTTAGGAATGCAATCCTGAATAAGAGTTGGTGTATAAATGACTAGTGTCTGATAGATCCAATTGCTTATAGATAGATCCTATTTACAGAAATTTTCACTTTCATTATGCTGCCTCATTCATGTTATCAAAAATAAGAATCATTCCTCTTGTGTTTTTCTTTTTTAAGGAGCTGACTATGAATTTTGGAGTAAAGTAATTGCAGCTCAATGACATGCTGCATAAAAGAACCCCAAAGTATGATGAATTTGCAAAATAGTCTAATTGTAAAAACAAAAATTATATAGTTTTAAAGTTTTCCCCACAAATTTATAGAAATATCTCAGATACTCCTTTGGTCATTCATACTTAAAATAAAAGAAAATATATATATGCAGACACCTCTGCCAAAGTTACAATTATAAGTAGGACTGGTAATAGGGGTATATATTTTCTGCCTGGTAAATAAAAATTAGTTTAGATTCCACTGAAATGAGATATCATATTTAGAAAAACTGGATATGATGAAGAAGGAAAAACAATGTAATTTGAAGTAAACTTGAAAATGCTATAGAAATATTAATTTTTTGTTAGTGTTATAAAAGGTTTTTAGAAACCTTTATCCTTTTAAATAATAGGTCAATTAAAATATTCATGTTGGAATAATTTTTTTAAGAACTAGTGAAAAACAATACCTATTTTGGAAAATTTCATCCAACATGTTTGGCTAGATTCAACTTAATTTAGAGAGTAGCTCCAGGCTCTTCATCTTATGGAATAAATCTGCTGTTATCAAAAAGCAACCATTTAATGTCCTTTAGAAAAAATATTGTCGATAAGTGTTCATAATTCCTCATGAAGAAAATGAGTATTCTTTTAAAGCAGTATCAAAATCTGTAGCTTGCAAAACTTAAATCACGTCTTATAAAGTAATTTTAGCTGCAAAACTACTTTTTTAAAACTATTCTACAGTATGCATCTGGTCTGACTAATAAGGCAGACTTAAAAGAGAATTACATTACATAGGAGTGTGAAACACATGGAAAACTCCAACTCCAATTGTCTGCTTATCCTGCCTACAAACAATTTAATTCAAAATGCACTTAAAATCAGGGAAAATTCAGAGGCATGCCTATCCACTTGTCATTTAACAACTGGAACACACCTTCTGGCATAGTATGAGGGGAGTTTGGACCCAGAAAATGGAAACAGGATTTCACCAAGCTGACCCACTCTCCAGTTTAGAACTGAAGCCACAAAAGTACTTGCACAGCAGTGTGACAAATGTTACAGCCAAGCAGCCAGCTAAATAACTAGGAACCAACTAGCCAGCTGACTATTTTTAGTCTCAGTGCAGAGCTAAGATGTCTTTCAGCCATTATTAGAACACAGAAGATTTATAAGATCAAGAAAAGGTAACATTTCTTAGAGGTGAAACAACCCCCCATAACGTTACACTCTGTTAAAAATTGCAAGCTTCCAATGTAGAGTCACGATTCTTCCCCTTTTTTTCCAGTGTCTTGTGATGTCAGATGTTCTTTGTCAACTACTCTTCCTAAATTAACAGGGTGGGGTTTTTCGGCCTCTCTCTCTCTTTCTTTTTTTAGTGGCAGAGGTGGACGAGGGAATGGACAAAATGGACTGCTATGGACTACTTCAGATGTTGTGCTTTTGACCATCATGTTTCAGACCAAGTGGCAAATAATAAAATGTCTCTTTGGAAGTCTGTGTTTATAATGAATATTATCAGAAACTATTTAGTTATGAAGTTCTGTTTCAGCTTTAGCAGGGCCTGTCAAATCAGAAAGTCTAATACGAGGTCGCAATCTGTAGGAAAGTGCTCTCACAGAACACAGACGTGCCTTATTAAGCATCTTGATTAAAGGCTCTAGATTTCCAGAGTGACTTCCCTTTTGTATTATTCCTTAAATTCAGCAATGAATTGGATTCCTTCAAACCAGCATGGGCTGATTTAACTAGAGAATAATCTGTTTTCTCCATAGAGAAGGACTTTATGAAGATCATTTGCTTAATAGATTCAAACATTCTTTCTACAGCAAAAGTTGGAAACCTGTTATTTTTCAGCCAGGAGCAAAGGAAAAATTGATTTCCTACCCATCCATACTTAGTCTTAAGCACCCCAGTCGGCAGAGTGTTAGTTGCTGCACATAGCAAAGCCTATCTTCAGATTTTAATTCTAGCTCTTTCTGCAGTCATTTCTGAAAACACCCCTGTGGTGTCCTTCCATCCCTGGTTTCTCTCAGAACTACTGACCATCAGTGTAGCTGGCTGAAGCCTTATGTGCCAGTGAGCCTAGTGAACAGCTTCAAGTCGCATTAATCTGCTCTACAGTCTCTCTTGGAACTGCTCACCTGCTGTGGTAATTCCTCATGGAGACAATAGTAAGAAATCATGTCAACCAAATTACATCCCTATATTAAAAACGCAAGGATTTTTTTTCACATATAATTTTCTTTGAAAATTTACCACTCAGAAAATACAGGAACAAGACTAATTAATGTGTCAGGCCATAGGCAGTCCTACATTGCTGAAATAACTCGAGTAGTTGACATTATTTCCCTTGTGGTTCCTTGCTCCCACTCTGCTGCCAGAGGTTACTGTCTCCAAAGCTGAGCGGCTGGGAAGCAGCGTGTAAGTGCTCCTCAGTGCACTCCCTGGCAGCTTACCCAAGCATCTGCCACAGCAGTTTGAATCAGCCTGCCAGATCCTGCACAGAGCTCATTGAGCACAGATGTATATTCTGGCAATCATTTCACTGTCAGTCCCTAAGTAACACCTAGGGACAGGGATGTCATATATAACTACACAGCCTTTTGGCAAACATATGGCCTCACCTGTGTAAGACTACTGCCATCCTGGGCACACTCTGGTTATAGCCACCAGCACCTTCATCAGGTGAATTGCCTCTAAAAAGCACTTTGCTTCACCATCTACACTTAACTCAGATTTAGCAATCGTGCTGAGGATTTCCTTTGCTTGTCTTTTCTGACCTTAGATTATGTATCTACCCAAACCTGCTGAGAAACTGAGGATGCTGTCCATTTCCCTCTCGGCTTCTAACAGTAACTACTGCTGAGCAAATTCTGCTCATCTACCAAATGAAAGGCAATTGCCTTTATAGAAGAGACACAGTGTATATTTCATAAAAAGTCACTGACTTATGTAAAAAATGTTAAACACATTCAGTACAGTATATTCCCCTAGGTCTTTGTTGAGGAAATTTGTTTCTTTAGTAGAATTTCACAGGAGTAAACAAGGTATGAAATTAGCAAGGAAATATTCCCGGGTTTTAACTTTAGAACACTATATGTAGTGTTACCACTTTTAGATTCAAACTATCAATTCTAGCAGAATAAAAAAGTCCATTAAAATGAAAGTGCAGATAAGGATGCCTTTCTGGTAAAACGAACATAAAGCAACATAAAAGGATACACCAACTAAAGTGTCTTGAACATATCAAGAGAGTAAGGCTTTACCATTTTTTTTACTGCTTATTTTTTATGAGCTTTGCCTCAAAAGACCAAAGATGAATTCTATTAATGAGATCAAATATTCTATGTAAATTATTCTGCCATTTGCTAGTAAAAAAGAATGCTAATATGAATGTACTTCTGAAATCTAAAAATGTAAATTTAAATTAATGTATAATGAATAACACAAAGCGCTGCAGCTAATAAAAGATCAAACTTACTAGCAATCCCGTAGCAGGCTTCAAGGCAATCTGCTAAATTAGAAAAACACTTAGTTTAAAGTTAATAGATAGTAGTAGGTAAACAGTCTAAATTGCAAACCGTGACAACTCAGGGAAAATAGATTAAATGACTTTTCTGCTTATTTTTTGGGGCTATTTAGAGTGATCTCCCTGATTCCATCTAATTTGTCAGTTTTCACTGTTTTTCACTAATTAGTTACCTTTATTTTGAAGTTCAATATCAGAATGCAATCCAACTTCAGCATACATTACTGGAACAGAAAGTGTGACAATGCTGGATAGGCTTCCACCATATTCTGACTTTTCCATTTGATTATTATGGGCTTTGTATGCTCATGACAAAGATTTATATGACAATTCAAAATAAATGGCAGAACTGCTGCTGACTTTGGGAGTCTGGGAGTTTACCCATGCCAGTCAAGCTGAGCTCAAAAAACCAGAAAAGCAGAGATAGAGTTGGAGACTGAGAGATCTGATTTTCAGAAAAGGCTCAGAACTCAGCTTCTGACAAGCAGGCACCAGTGTTGCACTTCCAGTCAACCACTAAAATCATCAATCAATGACTGAGAAAGTTATATTTATTTGCTGATATTACGACATGATACAGGAACCGAAACTTTACCTAGAAAATAGGGAGATAACATGGGGGTAAATAGAGATTTTACTGCAGGTAAGTTTATAATCATTATAGACTAAAATCAGAAAGCAAGTGGAAGATCATGCATCCTAATTTTGGCATGATAGTGTAGCATCCAAGAAGACCGTGTGACACAAACAATGTGCATAGGGTGTATGATGCACCCCAGCTCAGCACAAACCAGGCAGCCAGCCAAGGCTGGACATAGCTGTGCAGGGGGAAAAGCATGAATTTTGAGGTTTTTCAGCCTCTGCTTGCTGGAAAGTATCTCTGTCTAGGCTGGACTGATGGTCCAGAAGCTTGTCCTGAATGCAGGTGCTAATTATCTTTCTTTACATGAGAACATATTTTGTAGTTTGGAGTTTTGTATTTTTTGCACACGCATTCACTGTGAGCAAAAGGTAGAAATGTACTGTCACATATAAAAGAAATAAAATAACATGATTTAGTTTTTCTGTTCCTGTTGTGGAAGCTGTTTAGGACTTGCTGATTTATAGAGGAGGCTAATGGAAGCAAGTCAGCTAGGTGTTCACCTGAGAACTGGGGTTTCTGCTCTAGATTCAAGGGTTGTTCAAGTGTTTTGTACTACTCACATCCCACCTGTGGAACCAGGACTAGGCGAATCTCACTGTAGCACCTAATCAAAGGAATGGCCAGTGTTCCACCATTGCATTCACATCCTTTCCCTGGAAATGGGAGTGAGTCCTCACAGCTCAAACATGAGAACCAATAGATGCGTCATCTCTTACGAATCTGTGAATCTGTTAGCCGTTCAGCTGTGACTAGAGTTGAGGAATGAAAGGGCATGACTTGGTCAGGTTTTAAAAGAATGTGATTATCAAAATAGTCCTCTTCCTCTTCCTCTTCCTCTNCAACTCCATTCAAGATTTATGCTCCAGGTGTGAGAGGGAAGCGGACTTCTAACAGACGGAAATAAACCTGACAAAAATAAGGTAGTTTGGAGAAGGCAGGCTCTCGATTACCTGCACTGATTTTGCAGGTACAGGAATGTCCCAGTTCAGCAGGAGGGACCAGTTATCACTGTGTGGGGGTGATCAAAGCTATGTATTCTATCCCCTCTATTCATTTCCCAAGAACAATGGACCATTTGCAGCAGCTGCCCGGGGAGGCGTTAGCGCCTTCACACCCAGCCTGAGGGGGCATGGCTGCTAATGGGCCATCAACGGTTCAACCATACCCCATGACTCATAGAGTTAATCACCCATTGTGTGAGTTTCCCCCCTGGGGGAGGGACTGGGTGCTCCCTAAGGGTACATAAATGGGGCTCAGAAGACCTCAAGGGCAACTTGTCAGATCCAGAGGAGCAGCAGGACCTCGACAGGAGGAAACCACTCTTGATCAGACTACGACCATCACTCCTGACTAGACCACAGCTATCATCTGCACCAACAGGTTAGACAGTTCAGCGCTCGTCGGAGTAGGANATTATTTCTTGGCTAACATAGATATCTTAGTTCTCCCTCGAACTAAGACAAACAAATAAATCAGTAATGCAAAGTGAGATGAGAAAAATGGGGAAGAGGGCTCAGTTTGGCAATTTAGTACTTCCAGAAGTTACTGACCAAATCACAAAGCAAAGCCCTGCACCAGCTAAGTGTGGAAGGGGAAACTGTATACACTCTTTCAAAGTTACATCAACACTTGCAGCTACATCTGGTGTCCACCACTGAGGGAACTGTTGTCCAGGATGCTTGCTAAAGCAGCCCTCCAATAGCTTGTGATTTCAAACACACCTCGGACTGGGTTCACCTGGGCTGATGGGGCTGCGGCACTAAGGAGAGCAGTGCCCAGGGAAAGCAGGTGGATGTGTGTGCTTGTTGGTTCTTCTTAGTGTATCTCTCACCTTTATGGCTGAGGGGAAACTCAGCAGTGAGAGTTACTGAACTGTTACTATTTATAGCGCCTTCTAAAGTGTGAAATGAAACATTTCTCTGGTGACCCCATTACCCTTAAAGCCAGAGCCACCACATTTGGAGGGGTTGGATGCTGTGAATAGGGTAGCTGACTCCCTGCAGATGCTACCCTCTTAAATGACTTGAAAATGAACCACGCAGGGAAGGATCCATAAAGATGGAGATTACAGCCCCAGAAATCATTTTCTTTGTGATCTCAATTTGGTTTACAGAGGTTGATGGAATAATCCATGTCTGCTGCACCAGTCTCTCCTAGAAGGGAAAACTGAACACTAGTCCTAGAAACAGTTATTGCAGGAAGGTTAGTTTTCTTTCATACAGATGATGTAGATAAAAAACTTAATACACAGCTTGTGTGTATTGTGCAGAACTTCAACACAGAGAAATCATGTTCTTTCATTAATAGAACTCCTAGAGTTTAATTTGAAGTATCAAAACCAAGTTGGAAATGTTTCAATTATAGCATGTTTGATTTAACAAAACAGAAAAAGTAAAACATCCTTTCATTTAGGATAGGTTTATTCATTGTGCATACAGAGCATGTACAATTTAAGGCTGGCAGAAGCAGCTTTCAGTAATAAGAGCAATATTAATACATTAATGGCTTTTATTAATATATCACAATAACTTCCTTTTTAACATAGTTTATAGAGGATTATAAATATTTTTGTAACTTATAGAACTATGTAATGGGTGGCATAGAGGATTCACAGCACCTACTAAATTTAAGATATCTTTTTACATAGCAAGCATTTAATAAAAACATTCAACAAAGCTTATTGACATTTACTTTGCCCTTTGCCATACATTTTTTTAAGTTTGAACATCACATTCAGATTAATATCAAACACATAAAATATGAAAAAGCTGGAGAGAACAGAAGACATTTTAGTACTTTGATATTGATGACAATTTTTTATTTAAGATATTTATATGTAGCCTAAAAAGGATAATAAATTTTTATTGAAAGCTTACTGTATTTGGACTTTTCAAACTCCACAGGGTAGACTGAAAGTACCAAAAGGGAAAAACTGAAATACTGCTGAATGCTCAATCTTCAGAAGCAAAGAATGCTATTAGAAAAACACATTTAAGTTGTCTGTAATTTAAAACTGATTTCTGAAAAGTGGAATGACATATACAGGACAGTTTAGGATTAGATTTAAGAATGGGTTTCATTAGCTTTTTCAGTTTCCTTACATGGGGAACAATTGTTTCAGAGGCATTAAAAAAAGACTACTGTGCACAAAGTCACAAAGTACTTGCCGTGAAGTACAGTAGGATTTAGTAATGTAAAATACGGTCAAAGGCTGACAAAAGCAAAGACAATTCCCTTGACTGAAGTGTTTGCCAGTTTCTACCTACTGCTACATTGTTGAAATTAAATCAAAGATTCGTAGCAAGAATATGAGTAACTGAGAAAGAAGGAACATATACTTGGGTAGATTAAATTTCTCTCTGCTGAATTTCTTCACTCACAGCTTGTACAGGGCTGAATGATATTAGGTGATATGAGCAAAATGGATCAGATTGAAAGAAAGGTGAGCTGTCTATCTCAAAGAAAGTTGCAACAGAAAATTTTTTTAAGAATAAAACATGTTTGGCAACTTTTGGCACTAGGTAGTTACAGTTTAGTGTTAAAAATAACCAAATATTTAAATTAGTGGTTAACACTTGAGAAAAAAAACTTCCATTGCCAAAATACATGCATATACTTTACTCTGAAGTCAGGTTTCATTTGTTCTTGATGGCATTCAATTTAGGGCAAAGCAGAGACGGGAAATTCAGCCACTGTTTCCAAATATTAAAAAAATACTCAGATCTACTTCGGATTAAATGCCTTGGCCTTAAGACTGGTCAAAAAAATCCTGTGCAATGCCTGAGCCAGGCAATGCCTCTGTGCAGAAGCATTAGATTATCTATTCTTCTTTCTCACCATTTCTGCTTTTGGTGTGCATTCCTGGGGAACTTCTGACAAGGAAAATCATTAAATACCTTGTTAGATTGGCTATGGAGATCTCTTAGTGTCAGGCACCATTAGTCTGGTCCAATACACTATAGCATTAAGACCTGAAAAATCCTGACTTTGTGGAGATGTGTAGCCTCTCATTGGCAGGTAAAGTCAAGGAGAATTTTCTGTTATTACTATGAAAGCAGAACTAGTTATGAAACACAAGTTACTGGAAAATTGTAGTTGACATCAGTTTATCTGCTTAGGCTCTAGAAAGAAAAACATATTTTAAGGTGCTTCTCTAGTATTCTGTATAAATATTCCAAAAGGTCATGAGCAGATATTAAAATCTTTCCTGTTCATGTCTACATTATATCAGATTTTATATCCTACCTTTCAGGTAATAATTTTATCAAGTAGAATCCAATTTATTTTGTTTCAAATGTCACTGAACTCCTTACTCATTTTGCACTTGCTGTCTGTTTAAGAGCTGGATAAGCCCTGCTCTTTAGAAACAAACGTAATACTCTTAACTATGATGAGGAAGTATTAGCACCACATTAAGTAGCCTTGAATAGGGAATGGCTCAGTAGATAAAATTTGTGAAATCATCATTTAAGCTTGTATTAACCACATTTCTGATCAACCACACTTGTAGCACTACTCAGGTGAAAACGGATCCAAAATGTTACCTTGATCACATTTTGAGATGAGCCTTTGGGTATTACATCATGCATTATCTTTCTGTCAACAGCTTTAGAAACAACTGTTATCACACATATAATTTCTTTTAAATGGTAGCTCCTTAGGGCTGATGTGATCACCAAGCCAAAAGATTTTATAATTTACAGATTTAGTTGTCAGATGAAATTAGCAGCACTCATATCATTAATAGTTATACACACCTAATTTCAAATTCTGCCCATATGATATTACATTACAAGTCTGCTTCTGGCAAGTATAACTTGCATATTATTATATTTTTTTAAAAGGGGAAATTTCGTTTTTCTTTCACATTGTTCAGAGCTATTGCATTTATACTGGAGAGACAATCTACATAATTAGCACAATTCATATGGTTTGAGTTTACTTACAAAGTCCATCTATGCTTAGGTATCTGCTCATTTACCCACTCTCTTTGTCTTTACTGTCCAGTCTCACAGATATAATACTCCAGATAGAACCCTTCTGAAAATATTTTGCGGCAACTGATAGGACTAGTGTGCCTCTGCTAGAAAACACATCTAAGGCATTCCCTGTTGATACAACAGATTAAAACCATTTTAAAATTTTGAGGAGGAAATGACAGAGGTCTTTAGAGAATGGATGGTTGACTGTTTTATTATAAGGTCATTTTCATTGACAAGTGGATGAACAACACTATTAATGGTTCCCCAGTCACATAATGCGCAACATTTGAATATCAGCTTAATCAATGAGGTTTTCCTATGACCATGAATTCTCTCACACATGATCTTCTGTAGGTCTAAAATTTTATTTTTCATATAATTAGTGTGTTTGTTCTTAGAAAACTATTATAAATGAACCATATGCGTCTAAATGCATAAATATACAAAGATAAATCCACATGCATGTATGTGCATGTGCAGATGTGTGCATGCACCCATGCACACACATGGGCATGAGGAAGAATTGGTGCTGTTTTTTAGTTGTTTTGCAACAGAATAAAAGCTTATTTGCTGTGCAGATAGAGAAAATGTGATGTGATAACAATTTGTGCTTGTGCTTCAGATTTTTTTTTATCAATTTAACAAATTAATGTTTTGTTCATTTTTTTTGTCAGACAGAAGGAGGCAAAGCCTAAAGTGAACAGAATTCAGCCTCTTAATAGTTGAAATGATTGTGGTGTCTCCATCCTTGTGAAAATTACAAACTGGACTAGATAATGTCTGGAGCAACCTGCTCTATCTGGCTGACCCTGTTGAACAGGAAAGATTAAACTAGATAATGTCAAGAAGCTCCTTCCAAACTCAACTATTTTGTGGTTCTGTGACCTTTTCAAGTTTTTGTTTGCAATACAACTAATATAATGCATGATTCTGATTATGCAAGAAAGGAGATAGGCAATTGTAAAGCTGCATGTTGAGTAGTCATAACAAATTTCCAGAGAAGTGAAGAAAAAAACAGAGGAACTATTCTAACTTGCAAAAAAATAAAGACTTTAGAGACTTAAAGAAATAGTTTGATAGATTGAACAATTCAGTTCCTGCATTCTAACCAACTATTTTAGTGGAAGTCACACTGCTCAAATATCAAATCTCCTAATTATAAAACCAAAGGGGAAGTGGACTGAGGCACTGTCCAATCAGAAAACTTTCTGTAAAAGACATAATATGTAGCTACATATATACTGGAGTGTATTTCAGTAATGAAATTCAGATGCTGGCTTAGTGTAAAAGTAATCTTTGCCAATGAAAGCTGTGGATGGAATCAGATTTAAAACAAAACAAAACCCCAGCCATCCAAACACCACCCTTGTCTACCTTTTTAGAAAATGTAAAGTAATAAAGAAAAATTTTGACAGAGAACTCTTTTCAAAGAAAATCTTTGGAAATTTCTTGATTTATAGAGAGACTTTTTGATCTTTCAGTCCAAATATTAGGTCCAGAGCTGCCAAGTTTGTTTGCTTTCTGCCCAAGGATTTGTTGTTATGAAATTACACTTACATTCTTAGAAGTGAGCAAACAGCTGGTTCCTTCTGGAGGAAATATCACTATAAAAATGATGCTATCAATAAGCACATGTGAGAGAGTGGGAGTGTTGTGTGGAACAGAGTGTTACAGTACTGGGTTTTCTCTTTCAAGCTGCAGAAGATTTATTCAGCTCCCAGTCAGAGCCTGTCAGAGGTTTTTTGGCATTGTAGAGTCTGCAAATCAATTTAAAGTTCTTGCTATTTTCTGTAGTTTTGCTAAAGTAGAAGGTGTTTGGAAGCCCACTGAAAGGATGATGGATAACCTCAGAAGTGATAAAATGAATGCCAGTATCAACATGCAAGTAGGTAACCACTGTAGGCTAATTAAGCATTCTCCTCTGTGCTCTTAACAACACAGCACTCCTTACAATAATTTGTCTAAGTGCACACTTAAAAGTCTTAAGTCTAGAATGAGAGTAGTACAGCAATTAGAGCTTCAAGGACATTTCCTGTTCTTCAAAAAGAGAATGCTAATGCTGTGAAAAACTTTTTACAGGTGAATCTAAGAGCTCCAGTGAATCATGTGACAGTTTTCTCCCAGCATGGTGGTCATTTCCTGAGACAGCCTGAATCACAGTAAGCTCAACATTCTTTAGAGTTAAAACTTTGAAGCTTTGATTATAGATATGGTGGAGATTATCAAGATATAAGACCCAGATACCTAAAAGAAATAGTGCAGGCATGTAATATTAATGAGGTTTTTTTTGGATACTTTGGCCTAAATATGTCAATGAGTAGCTAGATCAAAAGATTACAACCTTCATCATACTTCTGCTAGTTTAGGTAGATGAAAGCTAGATTGGAAGGCAGGCAAGGAAGACACTTGTCTTTGGAAAACTCATAATTAAGAGAAACAGCAGAAGGAAAGAAGGCTAAAATACAACAGAAAGAATTGTAATTCTGGGTTTTTCAGGGTGCCTAGGACCAAACACTTTACCATGCCCTTACCAAGGAGGGACAGCCAACTGTTTTTTATTGTGACTCTTATTACTCTGTTTTTCTTCTGGGGTACATACACATGTTGTACATCTACGAAGATGAAAAGAGAATGTGGGCGAATTCAGAAGGTCTACGTAGGGACTGAATGTCAGATTGAGTAACTTTTGCTGAGAACATCTGAAAAGGTCATTACATTCTGCTATCAATAGCTACTGCTTTGCTTTGCTCTTTTTCTTGTGTTTCTTTAGTTGCTTAATTTGTTTCAT
Organism: Campylorhamphus procurvoides; assembly: GCA_013396655.1. Lineage (NCBI taxonomy): Eukaryota > Metazoa > Chordata > Aves > Passeriformes > Dendrocolaptidae > Campylorhamphus > Campylorhamphus procurvoides. The sequence continues at coordinate 317,885 of WBMV01004528.1, forward strand.
CAGCTCCAAGTGATGTGTTAAATAATTTGACACCGTATACTATGATGAGGTATTTATCATGTATGGTTACATGCTATTGCTATATAAAATCACAGAAAACAGTCTAAATACTTTATTTTTTTCAACTATTGAGGCCTAATGAGGAGGTTCTTAAACATCCTGAGTAATTCTTCATCCTAGTGAACGAGATATTTAAATTTCCTATTTGTAATTGATTTAATTACAAATGAAAGTTTATTTTAAATATGTTGTCCCTTCCCTCTGTGGTTACTACTGATTGAACTTAAATTAAGAATAAATAAATGCACCAAACGAACTTAAATTTGAATCTCAGCTTCTCACTTTCTCCCCCCCCCCGTTCAAGGTCAGCATATGACGACTTAATACTGCCTCCATCCAGATCTGAAAAAACAGAAGAAAAACAGATAACTATGTCTCTAAGAATTATATTCTTAAATGATGATGTTACTCAGCTTTGTGTAAAAGAAGGCATTAATATTTTCTACCAAAATGGGGCCAAGACCTACCCACTGGGTTGATTTTAAAGGCTCAACTTACAAAGCTCGTAATGGGAGTTTTTACACATCATACTTAATTATTTTTCTGAATGCTCTTGTATTTATGTTTCTGCACCCAGTGGAAGAACTAAAATAAAAACTGGGATAATTCAGAGGTAATTTCTTCTGTTCATCTACATAAGAGATACTACAGTAATCCGTACTTAAAAAACCTGATAGCATAATATTTTTTTTTTTTTGCTTGGAGAACAGTTAGAAATGGAAGTTGTTTGTTTATTTTATTGCTGTAACTAAATGAAAAAGAAACACAACATGAATAATTTATTATTCACAGCTTAGAAGTCCCGCCACAGAGCCAGAAATGTTGAGAGATAGATGTAAAAAAGCTTGCACAGATAAATACCAAATTTTGAAAGTCAAAAGCAGAAAATGTTAACGTTATTTGTATTTATATCTTCTATCATTTTGAAAATACTGACGAACTTTACAGCAAGAGATGGAAAATGTGTGGATAACACCATTTGTGCTAAAAATTAAGAAGAAACTATTCCTTCAAAAGTAATAAGAGTAACATAAGACACTTGAGAACTCTTTTTGTGCTCTTTCCAATAAAAAACACCCAGTATCTTTTTTTTCTGAGAACTTGGGGTATTACTGCTTCTGTCTTTAAATTGTTCATGTACTTCTTCAGAATATTCCATCATTACTGAATTTTTCTTTTGCTGTTTCTTGCATGAGAATAGCAAAGGCTGAAAATCACTGAGGTATTACCTGTGCTTTTCACTGTTTTGAGATGAGTGCCCATTATTTTACATTGCAACATCTGTTTACTTCCCATTTTTCTCTCTTTTGAAATCAACAGATGACAAAGATTATGTAAATATTTTCTAGCCTTTATTCAGTATCTTAAATAACATTCCAGAGTTTCAGGAATGGGTGCCAAATAAATATTTTAAAAGATGTGAAGTCAGAAAGAAAAATCAATCTTTTTAGTACAGTCAGCATAAGTTTTGTTAGTTCAAAGTTATAATGGTTGGTTTGAGGCTGCACGGAATTCTTAGATACACTTTACAAATATCTCTTTCTTGGTGTTTGAAAACATAAATAGGAAATAACCCATCAGGTTCAGTTTAACAAATTGACCTAATAAGTTGCGTTTCATTTCTAGGTTTTTTGGTTCATTGGACTGGAATCCAGTAGTGAATGGTGTTGAGCACTGCTTTTCCACTGATAGGGAGCCTAAAGAGTCCCTGTTGCTGAATTAATTTCCTTATGCTTTAGAGTTTTGCTGCCATATTTCCTAGCACAGCTTCATTTCTAAACAGATTAAACATTTTGCATAATGTGTTCCATTTAAGATCTTATAACTTTTGTTGCTCTGAAGTATCATAAATGTGTGCTTGGTAAGTATTTTGTCTAGTGTCAAAAATCATAGTCAGAACAGAAGGCAAAATTAACACCACAGCACTGCTACCACCGCAGGTGCAACTGATCTCAGGTGACTCAGCTTGGAAGGGACCCCCAGCAGCTCTCTAGGCTTTCTGCTTGCTCAAAACAGACTCCGCTGTGAGCTAAGAGTGGCATGCTCAGGGATTTATCTAGTCCCGTCTTGAAAACTTTCAAAGATGGAGGCTGAACTACCTTACCAGACAACCTATTCCAGTACTTGACTATCCTCATGGGTCTTCACTGCTGTCAGCAATATCCAGACTAAACCTCTCTTGATTTCACTTACATCTGTTGTCCCTCATTCTCCCACCATGCACTACTGTGAAACAACTGGTTATGTCTATTTTGGCAAACTCCCTACACATATTGGCCAAATGCCATTAAGTTTTCTATTCAGAAAGCTGAAGAATCACTTTTCTTTCAGAAGTTTCTCTTCACAGGGCAAATACTCCTGTCCTTTGGCCAGCATGCCTGGTCTGCTGAACTTGCACCAATTATCAGTGTCTTTCTCCAAACTGGATCCAATACTTAAAACTACTACAGGATCCCAGAATCACAGAATATGCTGGTTGGAAGGGACCCAAAAGGATTGCTGAGTCCAACTCTTAGCCCTGCACAGGAGCATCCCCAAGAGTCACACCATGTACCTCAGAGTATCATCCAAACTCTTGAGCTCTGTCAGGCCTGGTGCTGTGATCACTTCCCTGGGGAGCTTGTTCCAGTGCCCAACCAGGCTCTGAGTAAAGAATCTCTTTCTAATGTCCAGAAGTATCCTGGGAGAGATGGTATCAAAAGCTTTACTGAAATCCAAAAACATTACATCGGCAGACTTGATCAACTAGGTGGGTTACCTTGTCATAGAAGAAAATCAGTTTGGATAAGCAGGACTTTCCTCCCATAAAGCCATGCTGGCTGTAACTGCATTGCCTTTCAGTTGTTTCTCAATAATTCCCAGAAGAATCTTCTCCATAACTTTACCAGGAGCTGAAGTGAGACTGACTGGCCTGTAGTTCCTGAGGTCCTCCTTCTCGCCCTCCTTGAATATTGGGACAACATTTACCAGCTTCCAGTCAGCTGGGACCTCTCTGGATTCCCAAGACCTCTCAAAAATCATTGAGAGAGGTTTTACAATGACCTGAGTCAGGTCTTTGAGGATTCTTGGATGGATCCCATCATCTCCATATATTGGTAGAGATCCAGCTGGAGCAGCAGATCCCACACAATTTCAGGGTTAACTGGGAGTTGATCATTCTCACAGTCATGGTTCTCCAGCTTAGGGCACTGAGACCCTCTTGGTCTGTCATCCATGTTGAAGACACAGTAGTTGCTGAATAGAAGGGAAGATCAAAAAAATTCCCTGGATCTATGGGCTATGTGGTTCCTAATACAGTCTAGGGTAACTCTGGCTTTCTTAGCTGCCACCCCACCCCCTGCCTCATCTGTAGCTGTGCTATGTCAAGAACCCCACATCCCTGCCTGCAGAGCTGCTTCTCAGCCAGGCAGTCCCCAGCCTAAACCTCACACAGGGGTCCTTGTCTCCCAGCTGGTGGACTGATAACTCAGGAATTCTGCTAGCTATTGAAATAAACAATTACAGCAAAACTTTCTCTATAACTGTCTTGAAATGGAAGTAGCTTTACCACACGTATTTTGAGGAGTGCTATTAAATATAAAGAATACATGCTCAAGATTTTTGTATTTCTTATGCTCTAGCCTCCATACCGGAGTGTCTGAATCCCACAAGGTATCCTGTTGGTGGGATAGATGAATGCAAAAGAAGGCAATGCACAGTGGAGGAATATGCCATGTTTTCTTAATAGCTAACAAGATCATTGCATTAGCTGCAGATAAGCAAGATGAAAGAGAACCAGCTTCCATCTGTTTTCATTCCATAATTTAAAACTGAAGGAGAAACCAATAACATCATCAATGCCAAAACATTGATTTCCTCCCCACCCCTGTTTCCGGCTAAAATAACCTAGGATATGCCCCCTTGCCAAACATTTCTAGTACTTTCTCAGCTCAATATGTTCACAGTACTACTTTTCTTTATAAAAAATTAATAATCTTATTTCTCTAGAGTATATTGTGTAAAAGTATGAACTATCTCTAAACTAGTATTCAGAGCACTTCTCATAAGTACATTTTCACTTAAAGGAGAGTATAATTAATAATTTTAAAACATATGACTCACCAAAGCAAGTTTTAAGAATTCCTAATTCAATACTCTCCATTTGTCTTGAACTATCAATGTTAGTTTCATTTTGGTGTTAATTATGTGAAAGTTTTTAGGGGTCTGAAATACAAGATATTGCAAATGACAGTATTACCTGCCTTCCAATGTGCAGGCCCCTCCAGCTAGAGATGTGAAATACTTTGTTTCCCATTCATTACCTCAAATCATCCCACTTAGATCATTCCACTAAAGGACTGCTATCATCACATCTGCAAATTTTACTACATATTGCTGCAGAATATATGTCTAAATTAAATATTCATTAATAGTACTTGATTTATTTTCCTCTGGGATAGCACATAGTAACTCATTTTCTGTTTGCTTCTTTCTGTCAACTTACTCTTTCTGTAGTCTGCCCCAAACTGCCCTTGGTAATAAGAAAACTCACTGATTCTCTGAATGTGAAAGTGAAGATACATACTGCAAATGTAGGTATGAATGAGTGTGTATATGTGAGGCTGCATCAAGGAAAAGCATCCTATACTTGTTTGTGTGTGCGTGTGTGTGTGTATGTGTATGTGTATGTGTGTGCTTGGTCTGTGGTGCCATGGCAATGTTATGCACCCAGACCTGCGCTGGTCAGCAAGGAAGAGGAAACCTTGTGAGACCTCAAGCTGAATGGATTCTACCACTGCTTAACACTCACCATTGATTTACAGACCAGGTAGATCAGAACATATTCTCAAGGCTTATCCACAAAAATATAAGGCCAGAAAAAATGGAATTCCTTAGGGTATGTCCATATTGTTTTTATATGATGGGAGCAGAACCTCTGTAGATGCGAAATGAAGAAAACAGGACAAAACATTTAAAATCAGAGAAAAAAAAAAAGAAAAAAAAAGGGTGTAGGGGCAAGGAAATAAGAAATAGGGCTTCCACCCTGGAAAAAGGAGAACAATTCCTCACTTTTGGCTAATCTTACTGGTTGGCAACTCTCTTCCACAGTAGCTGGGAAAGATACAGTATTCCTTTGCATGCCACAAACTTTTTGGCCAAACTTTACTAAGGGATAATGTGTTATTTAGAGAGGGATAGTCACACATATCGATCATTTCACAGGCAATAATCTGAACTCGCTTCTCCTTTTCTCCTCTTGCACCTAGTTGTTTCTAGCTGAGTAGGAAGAAGAGTGACAGATTCTGAAGGGCTGGTGAAGTCCTTTTCCAATTTTCCTGCTCTGGTGATTCTCTAAAGACAGTGACTTTGTCTCATGAGATTTTTTACCTGGCTATGAGGTATGATCTCAAGGCACAGATTTGCTCTATTATGGTCTATATATTCCCATCCCTAGCACAACAGATAAGATCTAATGAATAGGAACTTACTGTTTAGTGTCTCAAGGAATGAGAGGAATTGGCAGTGAAAGCTGACAGATATAATAACTATTCTTATGGTTGTACCCTTTGCCTTTTACATTAGATATTGCCTCCTCTTCATCTGGACTCGATCTATCCAGTATGATGTAAAATCACCTTGCATTTTCTCTCTTATCTCAGGCTAGATAGTTTAGTCAGGCCAAAAAATTTGGGCCTAATTTACTTGTAAGAAAGTCTTCCAACTTGTCAATCTGCAAAGAAGTATAACTACAGACCAACTTCACTTTTATCTTTCAGAAAAACCTTTCGCTCTTAGGATATATAATGGTACTTCCTAAATATATATAGCATATCCAAGTCTGTCCCTCTTCTAATTTGGTACTTGAATTTGAGGCTATTTTGTGAGCAAGGTCTAACATTAAAGGAAATTTGAATTAAAAAATTCATCTTGCTTTGGGCAAAATACTACAGAAGAGGAAATGTGTGGAAAATCAAAGAACAAGCTAGGCAAAGCCTTCAATAAAAAAATTGAATGTAGGTAATCTTCATTTTGCTTTTGTGACATAGGCAGATAGATTGGGTGAACTAAAATCTCTTCCAGCTTTATGTTTTGTACAACATCAAATTTTTTGGAGCAGTGGTCCATAGAAATCACAAGGACCATCAGCTGGATAGTAATGGGAAGTTTGTGCATGGAAGTTTGTGTATCAGCTTGTGAAATGTAGGGAACAGCTTCAAAGTACTATGGCACGATCTCTAGGCTTGTTCCTGCAGGTTACATTATGCTACATCCTGCTACATTATGCTCAGTGTAGAGCAAAGCTGAATCTTGATGAATGAGTATCCTCTGCTTCCCTTTGTGCCAAGAGTTTAGCGTTTTGTAGAATCCTTTAATGTTTTCCTCAAAGACTTTCATATTGGCTAGGCAGATATTGGTGGATTTCCATAAAACACGTGTTTTCCTAATGACAACTTTCTGTAGATCGTTTCAGGGTACTTGGAACTAATTTCTTAAATTTGTTTGAGATTCTTTTGAAGCTCACAGAAAAGTGATTTTCCAGGGCCTCCAAGGCCTTACAGTACTCTTAGAGATTTATTTTCTCAAATTGGACCCAAAACAATGATATTACAAAGTAAATGTTCTTTCCATTTAAATATATTTGACATAGGTCTGATATCTTTTTTAATCCATTTTCTGTGACCCAGCAAGCCAATTAATTTATGAATCAGTTGTACAGTTCCCTGCAGAGGCAGCATTGCCCTTTCTGCCTAAACAGAGCTTTCTGCAATTGCCACTGTAAAAATAAATAAATGAACTGAACTACACAGAAAAGTGGGTTCTATGTTATCAGCAAGTATGTAGGATGGCTCAAGCTGAGATCTTTGATAGGGTAACTGGAGAAGAGAAATGAAAGATACTTTTAGAGTCTCTCTCATGAAATACATTCTTCTTATTTGAAAAGTGTTTTTTGCAATCCATTTTGTGGGCTATTAGGAATTAATATCATTCTTCCCTGCTTTAAGCAAAACAGTGCAAGTCTGTGAACTAATAACAATGACATTAATTTGATCAATGGCAATACTGCATATTAGCTTCTAATACACAGAATTTACTAAAGTTTCATATTTCAGAAAGTTGCCTAAGAAACTTTAAAGGTAAACTTATATAATGACACTCTGATAAAAAATAGAAACTCTAGTTACACCTATTCATGTGCACTTAGTGCAGACTTTTCCTCATTGCACACAGCTGGTCTGTGGTACACACATATATTTGATATTAGTAGTTAAAAAGAAAAAAAGAAGGCTCCAACTCATTTCTGGACTAAGGACACAGATAATTCACTTTAACCTTAGATTGTTGCTAAAACGAATATAAAAAATAATTTCTGTCAACAGTGTGATTGGTGTTAACGAAAGCATTTCTTTAAGCAGAGCATGCAGAGAAGTATCTCACTAAGAAATGCGCAAAAGAGAAGAAAACCTATATTTTTCCTTTTACCTTCAATTTTTTAATAAAATGAGCTTCTTTTTATGCTACTGCTTCTGTGCTATAGGCTACTGCATATTAGTACCAGTTGCAACAAGCCATATGGCATCTACTTTCTGCTAGTATTTACTGGATCACTTCTGTAAGCCAGGCTGCAACTCATTTCTAAGCAGGCACACAATATACTCTCAACAAGATGACTAAACAAGGACATTGGATGAAGTACAAATTCTGGCCTGGATTCTTGGCATTTTCACGTGAGTTCAGGCAAGTTCAGAATCAACATGGAGAGACAGAGCAAGTCCCAAATCACTTCTTGAAGTGGGTTGAATAGCCTTCTAGAGGTGTCTGCTTCCATTCACTTACTATAAAGACAACCTAGTGCTACTAGCCTCCTAACTTACGAGGCTCAGTCAAGCCAAACAGGATAAATCCAGACCCTCATTTCCACCAGACCTTTTATTCACTCTTCTTGCCCCATTACCTTGTTCTTCCCTTGTTTGCAAAACAAGAGGTAGTTAACACAGAGCTACAAAGTGAAAAGAAGTTATCACACTCCTGTCCTTGTATTCATCTTGAGCAGAAATCAAACACAGTGTAGCCCTTACTCTGATGAACTTCATCCCTGGTATAGATTGTGAGTCTAAAAGCCAGACTTCATTTTGCTTGCAAGGGAAATCTCTCTTCCACAATTTAAAAGTCACCATAAGGTTCCCTGTCTTTGACAATACCCTTATCATCATTACCATTCTTCAACCTTCTGAAATATTTCTCTGTACAGTTCCTGTAAATGCAGTGATAATGCATATATCTCTGTGAATTCAGCTTCCAGTGATTTTCAATTTATTATAAACTTTATGAAACTGGATAGGTTTACTTTCAGCAACTCATTTTTAGAGGGGAAACATATTTTCAAGTTATCACATATTAACATCTCAATATAATAGCTAAAAAAATAACTTTAAATAAGCCATGTGGAAACCTGATATTAACAGAACATACTACTTGATTGATTCAGCTGACATCAGATTGGCAGGAAAGGAGTCTTTTTCCGACATTAAAATCTATCAAATGAGGAAAACTTCAATTAGTGGTTTCTTTAAGAAATTAGCTTTCATATATGTACACTGTCTACTCAGGACTGTGTGGTCCAGTTAAATTAAAGTGCATGCATCTGTAAACAAGTAGAATGCAAGTGATTGTTTTAAGAAGTACACCACAATGGCATTCCACCACTTGTGGTCCTTAGCCAAGTGAATACTTAAAATTGAACCCTACTTTGAATGTATTATATCCCTGTCAGGAAATACCATTCACCCCAGAACCAGCTTACCAGCTTGTTTCTTGTGCAACCCCCAGCTGTATAAGGACTTTGCCATTTAAAAGCTTTACAAAATGCAGAATCATTTTTGAATAATGTATATGAACATATGTGAAGTGCATGCTAACCTCATGGGAACAGAACTGCATCCTGCCCAAAAGGCAGAATTGTGGGGTAAAGGAACTAACTGAGGAGAGGTAACAGAGTACAGAGCTTTCTGTTCCTTGCCATAGTCAAATATATTAACTTGCAGCAATTCTGGTCGAGAGAGAGAAAGGATCACTATGTTTATGGATAGGTGCGATGGTGGGGGTATCACCATTTCCCTAATCTCCCCTCCAAACCTTTGATTAGATTAATATTTTCTCCTGGTACTGGTCATTAAGAATAGAGAAGAGGTGAGGAATAGTGCAGTTATTTCTGTAACATAAGAGATATGAATAGTCATCTCACAAGGGTTGCACTGGCATGCAGAATAAAGTCTTGTCTACCACAAGTCTTCTGTTGAGACAGCCTGATAAATCAGAATGATCTGTAGTGGTTTTACAAATAAACAAGATCCTGGTATGTTTCCTTTCTTACCTAATTAATATTGCTTAAAGAATTTTAGCATCAGCTGTGTGGGTTAGATAAAACAGATTAAAAAATCTTCTTAAAAAGTAAGAAAAAAAGTAAGAGAGATCAGTTTCTGTTATTTTGTTCCTTACATGAAGATGGATTTTCCTTGCATTTGCAGGATGGGAGGAGTTAATGTAATGTAATGAAACACACACGTTCTGAAAAATATCTTAGAACAGATGTTTATCATGACTGTAAAGCTTTTTAAATAAAACTGTTACACTCTAGCACAGTCAACATGGTTTTATAAAAAAACTAGCATTACTGCTGAATGATCAATTCTACAGATATCATTTGCACATATGCAAATGTATTGAGGTGCATGTGCATTCTTGAAAGCAACCCTTTCTATACTGCACTGTGCAACTTCGTGCTTCCTTGTGTTGGAAGAAAACACACTCTCTTGCTCTGTAAACAAAGAGGATAAAAAAAATTTCACTGAATTATAAAATAAATTCAAGGTTCGTTTCCTATTGGCTGACAAATAAACTGTAATAGAGATTTCCTATTTAGTTAGCAATCTCACAAATCATTTGCAACCACAATAGAAGCAGATATCACTGTCTCATAGTTGTATTGACTGTGCACTGGCAATGATTTTCGTCATTCAGAGAAGCAAATGTGAATAAACTCATATGACTGAATTCTTAGGAACAGTGCACCTGATGAATAAGATTTTGCACAAGCAAGTTCCTAACCACCTTAAAGATGTGTCTGGAGAAATGTTAATTACTGTATGCCTCAGCTATGACTCAGTTAGAGCCCTCCTGCTGAATGACAAATTTATGGAAAGAAGCAGAAAATTTACACTGCCAAATGTCATAAATGTATTCCTTAAAATATACTTATAGGATAGACATTTTAAAATGAGCCTATATGACCTACGTGCATAGGTCCTAGTATTAGTGAGTCTTAGGGTCACATTTCTAGTTTGAACTATAAGTAGCTTAGAGGCTTAACTTCCATGAACTTTCAATGGAATGCCTGAAGTGATAGCATTTTTCTCAACTGCTTCTTTCTATGTGACAATAAAATTTCCTGGATAATGCTGCTCTGTTTTCAAATTACTCTGTACCTAAGAGTGAGCTGTGCAACTCAATGCAGGTGGTACCCTGTTACCCAGGGATACACTAGAGAAATTCTTTCACTCAAAGAGCACTTTGACAATGTCCCAGTAACGCTGTTTTAATGATTGTTGCATACCAGGAAGTGAGAAACTTAACTATATAGCTACATAAGAATGAAATAATGTATATTCTTTGCAAATAGATTTGTAACAAGAGAAAAAAAATCACTGAGAAATCCTAGAGATAAAATACCTTCTCAAGATCATGCTCTACATTAAGGATCTTTCTCCCTTTTCAGTTTAAGGTACTGAATAATGAGCAGATTACCCTTGACCAGGATCCATTTTTTACTCCAACACTTTTCTTTTGTCTAAATTGAAATGCTCTCTTGCTATCTGTTCCTCATTGCTTCTGATTTGACATTCTGATGTTGTATGATAAAAGATTAATTCCATTCTGTTAGGTATTTCTTATTGACACCTGCAATGTACATTTTTAAGTTTTAATGTTTCAACTTTCAGCTGCTTTTTCCTTGGACCGATGCTGTGCTGTCCCATTCTCACAACACATACATGTTCAGTAAGGTAACTGTAATAGTTTAAGCACATCTAGCTGTACAATTTAGACATGATGGAGAGAAGCAACAGATGAGTGTGACAAAGTGACATCCCTTCACCTCCTGTTACCTGCAACAAACTTTCTGGCTGCCATCATGGTCTCTTGCATAGTACAGGTATGTCAACTTTGTTGGTTAGGCCTACACTTGTTTCCAAGCTTGAGTGCAATTTGAAAATTAAATCTTAAACTCTTGTTGTCTATGGTTTGGCACTCTGTAGCAAAACGCTGGACAGGGGGGTGCTTTCCAAAGCTGAATGTGGAATTATCCTTGTTAGCAGCCCTGAAAATGGGCTAGATTGGAAATGTAGATATCTAACAACTGGTAGACAGAACAGAACAGAACAGGATTTTGCACTTCCTGGAAAGAGCTGAGTGAAGCCTGTTAACTTCAATTATCATCTAATGGGCATTTGTTAGGTACTGCATGACTGTTCTCGAGTCTAGAAACAGCAATGCTGGTTTGGGACACTTCCCAGGCCAGACCTGCAGAAACAGACCCAGATCAAGATTGAGAAATGAACATGTTGAGACTCGTGCACAGATATTTTCACTATTTTAAATTAAGATGTACCTATTCAACGTATTTAAGCACTTCATACAAGAAAGAAACATTTTCAAGGCACTAAATCAGAGGCTAAATGAATAAATGGACTTCCATGTTTTATATCTAGTGGAATCCTCTGTCCCAGTCATGTTTTCATCAGGATTCTCAGAATAAGATGCACAGGTGACAGCAACGTGAGCTTAAATTTCCAGGTGTGATGCAAAATGGCTTGGCAGGATGGGAAATTTGTGTTTCTGCTCTGTCAGAATGTTGTATACAGATAACACACACAAAAGGTAATAAATATTCCTCCATCATGTATCAGCTGATAATGAACTGTATCAGCAAAGCCCTACAAAAAACATCCTGCTTCTGAAGATTCTCACAAAACGAAACTTCTCAGTCCTACAAACAAACATCCTGCCAGAAAATCCTGTCATTGTATAGGATATCTTATCGCTTTGAACATCTGAACAAGGCTACGTGCCAAGGAATCACGCGCAATCCTCTTTTGAATGATATAAAAACTGAGGACAAATTTTGGGGAGTTAGGAGCAAGGAAGGGAGACGAGAGACCGGCACTCCAGCTGGGAATCGCTCCCCAACCTCCCCTCACCTCCTCTCTCCACCACTGCATGCTGCCCGACGGCCAGTGGAGACCGAGACTGTGCCAGCCTGGAGAGAATTGAGACGTGAGTGTGCCTTATCCCTCTAACTTTCCATGTTTCTGAGGGCCACGAAGGCCAGCAAGGCCCAGCTCTGCTCAGGTCGCCGCAGCACCCCGGCAGTGTGGCTCGGCGTGGACAGCAGAGCCTGAACACCCTGGCTGCATTCCAGAGGGCTCAGACCCCCTGCGGCTGAGAACATCGGGGAAAACAACCGAGACAGGAAAAAAAGTGGCGAAACCGGTTCTTCCCCCCCACCCCACACAGGCACACACCGATATTCTGGCAATAGGTTAGTTTTTTGTGGTGGTATTCTTTCTCTCTGCTTCTAAAAATTAATCTTGGCATTTTTCCAATCTTTCCTTATTCTATCTCTCTCTGCATCTCTTAGCAATTAATAAAAAATCAGTTTTTGAAATAAACGGATAACTTAGTCTGAGTTTTAATTTTGTTGGGGAAAATATTCGAATTTGAAGTTCTTTCTGCAATATTTAAGCAGATTGTAACACAGAAGTGTAAGCAAAATTGAAAAACAAATGTTTCCACTGATGACTTCTAGCATTTGGAAAGCCATATACAATGCATTGCAAGATATTGGTACTGTTTGCAAACTGAGTCCTAATGTCTTCAAACTATGGGCAGTGAGTGGCACAACATTTTTGAAAAGGCCATTACTCACCCATCTTTGGGTATCATTGGTACCTTTGCAGAAATGAACAAAGTAATTTTCAAAAGAAAGATTTATCCACCAAATCCCTGATTGTGGGGCTTTGTTGGGTTTAGCTTTGGGTGTTTTTTTTTGTTTGTTTGTTTGGTTGGTTTTTTGGGTTGTTTTGTGGGTTTTTTTTTAACATCTATACTGCTACTGCACTGTAGCTGATTGTGATAGAAAGTTGAGAAACATAGGAAGCTGAGCAGTACTGTCAAGGAAAGAACTAGTATATCATAGGGACACTATGTCTAATCCTATATTGGGACAGAACAAAATCATTTACGTGACTTGCCAAGACATACACTTAAGGAGAAGAGACAGAAATCTCTGCCAAGATCTAGCACTTTAACAGCTTTGAGGTGACTAAAGTGAAAAAAAAAAATCTAGTAGATGTACTATTATACAAAGGCATTCAGGTAATGCTGTCATGTGTGTATGTGTGTTGAAACATAGTCCATGGGTGGTTTAAATAAAAGCAGTAGTATGTGGGATGTGCCACAGTCATGGGGGATCTGGGCATGGTAATTTGTGCAGTTATGGTCACATGTGTTAAAAAAGATGAATTCAGAAACAAAACTGGAGCTGGAGTATTGAGATGGTCAATGGAGTCCAGAGACTCCTACAAATCAGGAGATAGTTCCTTCTTCTTTCCATCAGGGAAAAGCAGCTGAGGGGAAACACCATGCCACTAAAGACATAATAGGGTAAACACTGGAAAGGATAAATAATTATTTAAAAAGGATAATATAGACAAACCCACAAATGAATATAAACTGTCTATAAGTAAATCTAGTCTTAAAGCTATGTTTCTAACCATCTGAATAATCCGAAAAATATGAAACCAACACAAAGCCCAAGATTCCTACTTTAAAAAATAGGCTAATTTTTTATCATAATGGTTGGATCTGACAGTAAAGTACTGTCAATAATCAATTCATCCAGTGTTTCTTAACAGGCACCATGGGCTCTTCTGTGAAACTGCCTGACTATCAAATAACCACAGTCAACATCACAGCTGAGTGATCTTGAGCTTCATCAGCCCTTGGATTAAACGTTAACCACAGGATCCTTCTGTAAAGGTATAATAGGCCAGACTTAAAGAATTAAGTAAGGCACCTGGATTCTCTGCTGCAACAGAACAGAAAACATTTAATTCTTTCAGTCAACCATTTGAAGAAAACCAGGCAGATTTACCAGTGCTATAGCACTGCCTGTTAAAATCATACACATCTTTGCAACAAATATCTGAAAACATATATAAAATAAAAGCACATTTATGTTCTAATACCCATGGCCAAACTAAACTTTTATTAGTCAGTTTATTTTTCCATAATATTGCTAGCATAAAAAGAAGTCTTTAGAAACTTATGCAATTTTTATACTGAAATAGCACCACTACATAATTAGACACAGCTATTACATACTTTGTACCTTAAATGGCTGTCTACTATAATTATAAAATTACTTAACTAATAAGGATTAAACATTAATTGCTTGTTTAAGGGCCATATTTCCCCATTTCTGCACTGTTCACAGAAATTCTCATTTTCATAAGAATTCAAATGTAAAATTATTGCATTCCCACAAACAGGAATCAAACATTTACATATCTTTACCTCTGGTTTTATTTCATATTCTTCCTATAGGAGATTTAAAGTGTGTATATATGCATTACATGTATAGTATCTAAAGTGTATATTAATGTGTTAGCAATTTACAAGCTATCAGATAGAAAAAAGTTGTCTGATGTTTCTAATTGGCTGCTGCACTGGTTCTCAAGGTGGATTTTTAAATCTATTTACATCTAAAAGTGATAAGAAAATGTACTGTACAGAAACAGGCATAAACAGGAGAGCTTTATACTAGGAAACCCCACTTTTTTCCTTTTCTAGTTGCCTTGGTCATTTTCATAGGCTTGATTAGTCAAAGATACTCTTTTTTTGTTGTTATCTGCTCTTCATAGGTTAAAAATAAAAGAATCTTGATAAAATCTGGAAATATTTTTGAGATTCTGCTGTTGGATAAATTAGTTTACTTCTTTTTAAGTTTTCTGACTGGGTTCTACTTCTGCATAACTATTTCTGATATTCTGTTCATCAGCCCTGCTTCTTTTTTCAAAACTGCAAAAAATAAAATGACAGTGCCCTATAAAAGGAGACCAGACAGGTTACTGCCTGAGCTTTGCATAGCTACATAAATTTGATGCAAGATTGTTTACCATCCTTCCACAGCAGGCAAGGTATTCACACTGTGTGGTTTGTTAAACAATAATGCCATCACGCATGACATTACAGTGGGCTAACATAAGAAACACTAATGAGAATGAACCATTGACAGACTCCAGGAACAGGCATAAATATAATCCATGAAATCACGTCAGAAATAAGAAGATAACCAGCATAAAGGAACAAAAACTCTAAGATAGAAATGCCTTGTTGTCACTGCCTTGAGCTCTCTCTATTAGTATTTCTGGAGTGCTCTGATGGCTGAGCAAACTCCCTCTCTGCATCTCAGTTTGTGTCAACATGTCTCTGCAAACTGCCACATGAAACTTGCTTATTCCTAGCTGTAGAGAAGAAGATATTCTGAAAATGCATGGGTAAAAGGGGTCTCTCTCCATTTACATAACCTTATTTTTCTAGTATAATTAATATGCCTACTAGCTTCCTACTTTCTCTGAAGCTCAAATCAGGGAAAAACATAAACAATTCTGAGATAAGATGCTGAATGTCATCAAAGTAGTAACGGAATTGTGGCTAGTATTGTGAAATCCTCATCGGCAATGTTGATTATTGCTCCGCACTGGGGATGAACACTCCAGAGTCACGTTAAAGGGCATTGACTGTTTATGGTTCACAGGTCTCTGTTTTAGTCATGATTATCGTAGTCAGCTATAATGACACCAGTTGAGTCAAAAGCAGCACCTGGATAGACCTGCCCGTCTTTAGAAAGTGTTCTGCATATCTGTGTGTACCTCCTGAGAATTCACATATCCATCTCAGTCAGCCCATTCTCCTGAGTCTGCTGGAACACAGTTCAAAAATGCATGTTCCCCCAGGAACTTAAGATTATTGGAGGTGGAGCAGTACTCCTCCTAATTACAAGCATACTTAAATATGCATATGTATACACATATGTATGGAATAAATAAGCAAAGAAACTTGCATAAATTTACATATATCAGTACAACTTTGATTTTCATTTGTACTTTTCTTTTCCCCTGTAAAACTACTTGTTATGGTCCGTTGGGCTCAGTTTTACTTGCAAACAGAAACCTAACAGCACTTTGGGTCTGGTTTTGTGTGCGTGTGTGTGTGTTTTTCCTGCGGGTTTTTTTTTTTTCCCATTGATTTCTGAGCAGAAAGACTGAGTAAGAACTCTGCTAAATGTCTCAATACAGTGCAGATGAAATAGTTTCTGATGTGCTTATTCCTTCTGCAGTCTATTCAGTGTTGTTTACTTTTTTTGTCATTCTATGCCTTCAGTGATAAGCAATACTGAATGAGGCATCAGAGCCTCACTGCCCTGGGGGAGAACAGGTAGTTTTCTGCTTCCACGAATTCTTCACTAAAGTATACACATGAGTCTCATTCTGTAATACAGGGATTGATTCACAGTGGGATTCCACTATTTCTTTGAGACACTATCGCAACTCCCTGCTCAGTTCTACAGGTGATAACTGAAGGCTAATTCAGCTACTAACCAGGCATAAAAAAAAGCTCATCATGATATTTTTTGTCATAGACAAAAGCTGAAAAGTTATGGACATAGAAAACAAGAAAACAGTTCCTGGAATAGCAAGATGTTTGTTTTGTTAGTAGACCAAGTCACAGCAGAAAATAAGGAATAAAAGGTGGTAAGTTCACACCAATGTTTTATTAGTTGGTAACTGTGATCATCGAATCAGTTTTTCTATCTAACTGCAACACTGTCTATGTATTTTCAAAATACAATTTAACAGCACAAACTGACGTTTTCCTTTGAAAGGGCGTTTATGAGACTGTGTGAAATTAAAAGCTAATTAAGTCTACAGTCCTCTTGCAAAGTACCTAGAGTCCCTAGGCAGTCTGTGCTCTCATGTCCACAGCTCTCCTGAGACAGCCAGACTGTCCCCCAAACACCCCAAATAAGGGTCTATACAGTGTAGAAATGTTAACAAAGGCCTCTGAAGAAGATAGAAAGCCATGCAGTCTTTAGTCATGCTGCACTGTTCAGGAAGGTGGAATCAATCAGGTTTCCTGTATTCTTCATGTCTGCTCATTTACCTATTTTGCTGTTTGCCGTAAGTGTGTGTATTTGTTGTACTAAAATCATACCTTGCAGTCAAATCAACATGCATTCAGTATATTAAAGGTTAGCATGTAAAAGGGTAAACATATGTTATACATGAAAGGTCACTTATAAATTCACGCAGCTTCAAGTGTATAGTTATTACCTACACACTAAAATGGTAGAGTAAATCTAGTGACAGCTAGGGGCATGATTACGGAGCCAGTAGGTTTTCTCAAAGGAACTTTAAGATGATATCTCTCTTTTTTAAAAAAGATCTGGAGGTACTTAAATTTTTTCACAATACAATGAAAAGTAATAAACATGTATTTATTTAGATCATCTCGTTGCACTGTAAATTTGGGAGAACAGAATATATCAGTAAAGAAGTTGGATAGTTCCTTGTGTATTTTTGAAATGGATGACCCTGAAAAATCTTTGAGGCACTCTGAGGCAAAATAAAGGAAAATGGAGGAATTCAAATGAGCAGAGTTTCTGTTTTCATATTAATATACTTGTGGTCTTATTTCTCCATCACACAGATACAGAAAGTATGGGATGACTAGATGCAACTCAGACAGATTGAGACATTTTTCAGGGCTTAACTTGGTAGAAAGGCTCCTATTTGCACAAGTAAATTGAAAATCAGTACAGCTGGGGGTATTAATGAATTCCACAAAACAACCTAAAAGGCAAGTTTTCAATCTTAGAAAGATCAGTACAGGTCTAAATGTAACAACGGGCACAAGGGGAATTTCAAAGAAAAGTAGAGAGCTTCTCACTGAGGTCTAATAATTACTGATCTCTGTATCGTATAAACCAAATTACTCAACAGAGGAGTTGAGCATTAAAAATGAATGTCTCATTTAGGGTGTTTTGGCATCTGTTCATATCTAGACATGCTCCAAGTTATCTCCAGAAATGAAAGAGAATAATTGGGTCAGATCCCAGCCATTCATTTACCTAAACTAAATGGGAGGAAAGAACTAGCATTCTTTATCATCATCCAGAGCAGTTAGACCTTTTCCATCAATTTCTTCTTAATTTAGTTACTAGTCAAAGGTTTTTCTAGTGTAGAACATTATTATGTTTAACACCTACTGTGTTATTGCACAATTTTCTTTATGCTGTCATTAAAACAGGGAGAGGAGAGTGAGTGATTATGTTCTAAGATACAAGCTATACTTCTGAAGATTCACTTCTCAGCAATTAAAAAAAAATTAACATATCTGCATGTTTGCCTTTCTCCATACTGAGGTGAGGAATACTCCACTCAGTGCCTTTCTATTTCTTATGCATATTATCTACCTCCACAACCTGTGGAAGTTCTGCACGGTAAATTACTGTGGTGAACTAAAAAACCCCAAATAATTGTGGCCGTGTTACAGCTCTAAAGGCAAGACCTAAAATCATTAATTATGGGTAACTACTTTAATTACCACATAGGCCTAAACCTGGCAATATTTTCTAAAAAGGTAATGAAGCCTCAGCAGTGGAATTATCTTTCTGGCTTTGAGAAGCCTTTTTGGGCCACCACAGGCAGCTATGTGGCCTCCAGCTTCTGGGGGACTTGTGGACAGGTCATCTGGGCTGCATGCCAAAGCAAGTGAGTGGGCAGGGAACCACTCAACTTTCCAGATACACTGGGAGGTTGATTTATAAAGTCCCTGCTATGAGTTCTGTGAGAACAGTGCTGTAAAACATTTCCACTTCATCTAATACTTGCAAAGTTCAGTTTTTCTTACAAGTAGACTAAATGAGACTTAACCCTAATCTAAAATACATGTTAGATGTCAGTAAGTGTACCTACTAATGGCACATTTCTGTCAGGAGGTGTTGAGTGGGTGCACAGAATAAGAAGATGATAATTTTTGGACTGTCAGCAAAGAGGAACAGGAATTCTTTCTAGGGTGGGCATATAAGGATGTGACTTATCTCAGATATTCACCTGCAGAGAACATCAAAGCAAGAAACAGGGAACATTAATGGAACACTGATGAAATGCTCTGTATGGTGCCAGGATAAGCTGCAATCATAAGAAATTATATCATTAACTGGTGAACTGTAGACCAGTGTGAAGTGTAGATGAGGATGCAGACAACAGGGAGATATTTCCTGTTATATCATGCCTGCAATGATGTTTTATATAAACACACAGGTGTAAGCTGTAGAATTAGAGCATGGCTTGTTTGTTCATCAGCATAAGGTTGTACATCTAATAGCTGCCACTATTGTTCTCTGATGTCTGATTCAATTCAAATATTATTTATCTTTAAAACACAACTTTTGGAAGGCTTTTCTAGGGAGATAGTTGATGGAGAGTCCATGTTCAGCTACAATCTTCAGTGATTGTCCTCAGGTTAATGTGTCAAGTGTAGTCAGCCACTTCTCAGTGTTTGAGGTTGCAACCACTTATTATGGCTACATACAAAGAGGGTTTGCTTACAACTTTGAATATAACTTTGTGGGAAAAAATTATTATAAGGCTTCTGTGTGGTGGTGGAGAGTAAAGAAGGAAACAGGCAAGCACTCAGGAAAGTTTTGTCACCCTGTCAGAAATATTTTTTTTTTAAAATTAGCTTGAACAGCTTTTAAGCCTTTTTTTTTGTTTTTTTTTTTTTTTTTTTTTTTAAGGTTAGAGCTATCAAATGAGCTTGCATTTAATCTTCTATAGTCTATTTATAATCTATCATCTCCTACAGTGAATCTAGAAGGTTAGTGCTTAGTATTACTTAAAATTCACGTGAATACTTTCAATCAGCACTAGGATGTAGTAAAGGGATTTATGAATTAAAGCATGATTGACACTATAAGAAGCTCTTGCTGACTTTACAAGACCATTCATTTTTCAGTTAATTTCATAGTTTAATACATCAAAGAGAGGTTAATGGAACATTACATTCATTTTCTCTTTTCTTTAAGAAAAAGGGGTGCTGGCACTACAGTGTTAATGGTTTAATGCTGTGGAAATATTATTGATTGATTAAATTGGATTAGTTAGATTATCAGCTCAGAAACATGATATTGTGCATCTTATGTTTGGTCTGCTTTGGAATATTTTAGAATTTGAAGCATTAACATTTTAGAAACCACATCCATACAACATATTTGAAGGCTGTTATCGTAAGCTGAAACTCTATGTAAATTCCTAAAAATTTGGACAAAAGGATACAGGAATGATTGTTTGGTACAGTATTTTCCCCCACCTTTGGTAGGAAGTACTTGTTACAAACAAAACTTCATTTCAAAATGTAATGCAAGGAAAAAACAAGACTATGTTTTGCTATCATCTTTTCCCCAAAGTAGACTAAGTTTTTTTGCAACAGAGATCAATAACTCCACCACTTGACAGACCTGCCAACAGTTCTCATTCTGTACGGTCAGCTGGCCTTTCCGGAGCGATGTGTTCTCCACTCCTCTGTCTGTCCCTTCCTGCACCACACTACTCCTGAACTACTACCACTGCTGGGAGGTTACAAGTTTCTGTGCAAGGTACTAATTTTGAAGAGGCATCATGTTTCACATCCATTTGTCCTGTCACACCAGCCCTGAGAGGGTGCTGAGCATCTTCTCATCACCCAGTCACCCCTTTCAATGCATCTAGCTCTGTCTGGTCTAGGCAGACCCTTTCAGTCACTGCTGTCTGGGTTCACACTTGTGAGACACTGCATTATTATATTAATTATTGCTTGGACCAACTCACGTGTGTGTTGGGAGTGGGGGGGGGGGGGGGGGGAG
>WBMV01004528.1:338951-464014 GCA_013396655.1 Campylorhamphus procurvoides
ACAGACAGGGAGGAACAAGTTGAAGGTGTGGTGATGCCCTATCCCATACCCCAGCCCCTGTGAATCTCCTAGAGCCACCAGGAGCAGTCCCCCACTCCACACTTTGAGCCCCAGGTGGGCTGGCACGATGCAAGTACTGCCTGGGGGTGGGGGGTGTGGCCACAGGCGGCCAAAGGACATAAAAGCAGCAACACATGCTTTCTATCTTTGAGCCCTGTCACATGGTTATGTGGAAGGTGGACTTGCACAAGACTCTCTGGTCATAGCCATTATTTTTTTAATTTTCTTTCTTTTTTACATCTTTTCCTGTTAACCTCTTTTCTTAATATTTTGGGTAACTTACAACTAAATGGGTTGGATTTTGCTACGTTGTATGGGTTAGCATGTGCTAAGTCAATGCTTTATGGAATGCTTTATTTTGGTTGAATTTTGCCCTTTAAACTTTTGCCAAGTTCTCTTATTTCCTAAAGTTTACCAGTAAAAGTGCCCCCTGAGAAAACATGTGCAGCTTTTTCTGCTTTATACTCCCTCTTAAGGGGTTAAAAGAACCGAAGGCTCTTCTAATATGTCCAGAGGATGGATATTGCAGTCATCTATGTTTTTAAAATAAAACCCTTTGGTGAGCTTGTAGCTCCACTGCTGAGGTCTTTCTTACATTTTCTGAGCTGTTTATTTGGAATGGAAAACCTGTCTCACTCCAGCCTCAGCAATTCAAGAAGGAGATGGGATCTCATACTGCTTCCCAAAGCTGATTCAACTCTTCCTGCATATTAGACATCTGCAGCAAGGTGCTCTTTTGCAGTATGAAAGAGCAAATCAAAACAAAACAAAGCAGTTGCAAGAACTACTATTTCTGTCCCTACCTCAAACAGGTGGAAGAGCTTGCACATTTTTCTCCTGGACATATTGGTCTCAGAAGACTGAGTTGTGTTAAGCTTTGTCTGAAGCTCAGCTTCAGAGACCTGTTTCCCATCAAGTGCATTTTTGTGGATGAGGTGTGGAGAAGGTGTTGCTAGTGGTTGTCATGGTTTAACCTAGCAGATAGGTAAACACTACAGAGCTTCTCACTCATTCCCTACCCTGTGCAGTGGGATGGAGGACAGAACTGGGGGGAAAAATAAAATTTGTGGATTGAGGAAAAAGTCAGTTTAATAGGACAGAAAGAAGGAAGAAGAAGAATGATAAAAGAAGTAGAATAATCTAAACAAGTGAAGCACTGTGCAATTGCTCACCACCGGCTGACTGATGCCCAGTCCCTGAGCAGCTGCCTCTGGCCAGATTTCCTCCTAGTATCTATACTGAGCATGATACCATATGGTATGGGACATCCCTTTGGCCTACATGGGTCATCTCTCCATCTTTGGGTCATCCTCCAAGCTTGTGTATCCACTGCCTCCTCGCTGGTGGGGTGGTGTGAAAAGCTAAAAATTCCTTGACTTAATGTAGTCGCTGCTCAGCAACAACTCAAACATGAGTGTGTTGGTTCCTTCCAATTGCCCATTCTGATTCTGTGTTATCAACATTATTCTCACCCTAAATCCGAAGCACAGCACTCTGCTAGCTAACAGGAAGAAAATTAACTCTACCCCAGTCAAAACCCAGACAGTTGTGAAAATTCATTCATTTCAGTAACAATCTTCCCAGCACCTGTTGTTTATACTTCCTCCTTCTTCTTTTTGCTCATACTAAGACACAGTGAATTTCTACTGCAAGCTATAATCTCATTAGTTAAACAAAAATGCATGTTCTGTCATATTACAGGTTTCTAAATCTGGAATATGTTCTTAACCTGAATAAATTTGCTTTGGCTGTATAACCCCTATTAACTTAATGGCAGCCACATGGCTGAAACTCTGAATATGAACTTGAGAATAAATCATTACAATGCAATTGTTTAACTTTTATTGCTTGGTGTGTCAGTGATATCAACTGGAGAGAGGACTGGAGTCTTGCATGCAACTGAGCAGGTGATTAAATCCATTTCTTTATATTTTACATTAAGATGAACCCTTTTTTTCCTTCAGATTCTTTACATACTAAATAGTTTTGCCCTGTAAAAATATGTTAAATCTTTAAATAAATATATACAAATATATATATAAATGAATATATAAATGAATATGTGTTAAGATTTTCCACAGCCTTAAAACTGAGTTAGCATAACTTTTTTTTTTTTAAAAAAAGGAAAAGATCAAAAATCTTAAAATTGTTTTCAGATCTGTAAATGGACTCATAATTTTTTTTGCAGGCCTTTTTCACTTGTTAAGAAATAGCCTTTTATTTTCAGAAAACACTTTGCTGCAAAGACTAGAGTAAATTTGTGCTTTGCTGAATACATTTTTGTACTATCAAGCAGTCAAACTGTGTTTATGTATCAGAAAATAACACTCATTGTAGCTCTGAACTTAAATCATTCTATAAATAATAAATAAACTCCATGGGTACAAAACACTTAATATCAAAATGCTGGTCAAACATAAATGTTTACAGTTTCTGATTTCTTCACATTCATACTGAAATCAAAGAGATGAAACATTTGCTGAAAATGCTACTGAAGCCAGTGAAAAGATGCCCACTGACATTGGTAGGACTTGGATAGAGCCCATCATGGGGAAAAAAATCAGTATTCAACTCATAGGTTCTGAATGTGCCAAGTTCATACACAGGGCACATCCACATCTTGCAGTGAGGCATTGGCTTCCTCCAGCACATGCAGGAGATGTTTGGATTTTAATTTAATCCCTTGTTGATTATTCATTGAGGCTGAAGAGTGGATAGAATACCAAAACAGTTACTTTTAAAGCCATACAAAATATGTTAGACACTTTAAAATGTGTACACAAATAAAACACACTGTACATATAAACACATTGCCCCCCTCCCCCCCACTTGTTGTCTGTGTTTGTATACTTTCATATATATACAAATGTATCTAAGGGAAAAGAAAGACTCTTTCACCCTTGAAAATTTTCTACTAAAATTTTACATCATAAATTATTCTTTTTTCTGGTTATTTTTGGGGGCGTATATGTGAATGAATACAACATAGGTCTGAATAGAAAAACACAGCAGGTTGGAGAGAGGAAAAATTTACATTGAGAAGATAGTGGAAGAAGTTTCTCAAGAATTAATAACCTCTGTTGAGTCTACAAGAACTGATAAACTCATAACACTGTGAGTTTTTCAAACCTGTACAAAGCCATAAGTGTACACTGATGTTACCAGCTCCCAGCATGGTCTATGCCTGCCTCAACTCTATCCCTAAACAGGGAACGGGAGTTTACAGCATTTGTGTTGGGAATTTCCAGCCAACACATGATCGGCTAAAACTGTATTTTTATTATTTTTTTAATAATTGAATACTAAACCATTAATTTTTCAGGGTTACAGCAATCCTAATGTTTATGTTTTGCATCCTTTCATTTTCATACAGAAATTTCATTCCTCTTATGGCTAGACTCAGGCTTTGCTTTCTGTTAAAGGATTGCCAAGTAGTACTGAAATAAGCAATTTTGATGTTGATTGACACTTGGTATTTATTTTATATTTGGTCCTGAAATAAACATATGATATCTTCTGGCCACAGAAAACATCGAGATATATGTGACATACTCATCAGTGATGTCCTTCACCTTTCTTCTATTTCTTGAGAAAAGTCATCAGGGGAAAAGAAAATAAGATTCAGTGGTTTCCTGGGGGTGATAAGCTTTGCATGAGTAGGTTTAAATATAGACAGACTGTAGATAGCTTTGTGTAATAAATTTGATCTAAACACAAATCTGTGTTAGTAAAGTACTCAACTTACCCTGAAGCCTGAGGTCTCAAGCATCAATGAAAGCAAAGGCTTGAATACACACCAAGCATTGTATAAAGAGGCACTGTTATAGATTCCTGACACGGGTGTTGACTTTTGTACTACTTGGTTTTCAGAGGATTAAGTTTAGCTACTCCTTCACAGTGAGAGGGCTTGAAGACTCACTGAGCAACCTAATGTTAATCTGAGCATTAGCAAAGATTTTATTAAACTTCATAAATATGCAGTTGTAGGGCAAAAGAGGAGAGATTAAAATTGCCACAGTAAAGTTAATCTTGGCATTTCATACCTTCTGAGTGTTTTATTTTTTATATGATTGTTTTCCCAGTATACGAAACACCAGGGAAGTGTTGCATAAAACTGAGAATAAATAAGGGGGAAGCAGGTTCAAAGCAGTCTGTCATCCTTGCCCCAGATGGTACATGCTTTCTCCAAAATGTTAAAAACAATCTCAATCTTGTGTGCTTGAGAAGGTATAGTACAATGAAGACTTTTTATGGTTCACAATTTGCAGTGTTTTGTAACGGTTCTGAGAGCAGTGTGATTTCACAGGAAAGCCATTTAAGGCAGGAGGATTACACCAATGTAAAGTGCTATATGAAAAACACAGCAGGAGTGCAAACTGGTAGAAATCCCCTGGATAAGGAGTGGAGAAGAGCATTTGCCTATTATATTTGCATTGAACAGCAATTTGAATTCATTCACAAACACAACCAGGAGGTGAAAAAGGGATCCACGTTGACCAATGTGATGTGGGGAGAACACAGTTGCCTAGAACTCCCTAGCTTAGCTATCCCAGGTGGCTGAGCAGGTCACCAGTTCTTCGGGCGCAGGTGGGCATCAGTTCAAAATAATCAAGAATGGAAAAGCTACTGTGTCAGCTCATCAGCTTTCACATCAAAGGCAAACCTCAAAAATCCTACATAACAATTCAGAAAGAAAATTAATTCCTACTACACTACAAGTCTGGAGTTCATTACTGGATTACTTTCCCATTTCATATAAACAGGAACATACAGTTTTGGTGTTGGCTGTAATTTTTTTTAACATCTTTAAGTTAGTGTGATACTAAATATGAATTTAGATGAATAGAACAAGTATGTTCAATTGGCATATGTGTGACCATTCTTTCAGGACAACAAATACAGTTATAAACTTATGGTTAGACAAATCCTGGGAAGGATCTACAGTTCAAGAGCTCAAAGGAGCTGCCTCTCTCCCAAGGTCGGCTTGCAGTCAGGGGTAGCTCTCAGGGAGAAGCTGCTGACATGAGGCACAAACTGGAGCCCTTCTAGCAAGCTGCAGGCTGAGCTCCTGCACCCACCTTGATGCAGTGGTTCTCCTGGACTGTCTACAGGGATGGAGGGCTGGAATAAATGGTGCTTTGGGAGAAAGTGATAAACACTGCAGGGTGCAAAATGTGCTGGGCGGCTGGAGAAGTTGTGTGTTTGCTTTGGGAGAACACTTTTCCCCTGCTTGTTCTAAACTTTAGTACTCACTAAAGGGAAAAAAAAAGGCTACAACACATCAGACTACACAAAATGGGATAACAGGGCTGCAGGGCAGATACTGTCATCCTCCACAGAATCTCCCCTTGAGCTTCTGCTCTGGCCTCTCCAATTATGGTGATTCATCTCATTTTTCACTCTGCTATGCCTCTATGCCTTTCTCTCTTTCTGGAGACCTTTTCCTCTTTTCCTCTTACTGATCACTGTTTTCTGTGTCTCTGCTGCTTCACTTCCCCATCCACCCTGAACGGCTGCATCTCCCTATGACCTTTCCTCACTCTTCCTTGTTTTCTTCAGTGGTTCCTACTCTCTTCCTTCTCTGTCTGTTTTCTTATGTAGCAGAGGGCATCTCACCTCCATAGGGAAAAAGTCTTCCTGCTCAGCCCCATGGTGGCCTCCTGTGCCAGCATGGACTCATCTGAAGAGGCCTTGTAGCTGCTGGATGGAGCTGCTCATGCTTTTGGTGGGGTGAGGTATAACAACTCGTGTCAGGGAAGAGGAGTTCTGACTTGGATCAAGCTTTTTATAAAACAAAGAGTCTGGGGAGAATTCACCTGATAAACTAAAGCCTCCATGCAGCTTATGCAAACAGAGGTGTTTTTAATACTGGTGACAATAAGGCAGCTTGTCACAAGGGCAGTAAAGGACATTGCTGCCCAAGGTAACTCCTAGCCTTTCTCAATCTCAGCTACTACCTTTACCCCACATAGAGGAGCTGATTTGACTCCTAAACTTTGTCTGCCTGCTCCCTATTTACCATCTGAAGTTCCTATTTTCTGAAGACTCATTTTCTATTACTTACATAGTACACTTAATATATATGCATACTACGAAATGCATAGCTATTTACATAGTGTGAGACACTGGATTCGAATCTCAGAGGAGGATTATTTAATTATTGGGTCAGAATCAGCTGAAAAGTGTGGTTGGGGGAGTGAGGGAGAGGCAGGAAGGGCCAGGCCCATCCCATGTGGCAGCCCTGGAGCCTGCACGGCAGGACCAGTCATCAGCCAAAGGGGCAGTCTGTGAGCCCACCCAAATCACACCCCCTGGGATGCCCAGCCCAGCTACGCCAC
Organism: Campylorhamphus procurvoides; assembly: GCA_013396655.1. NCBI lineage: Eukaryota > Metazoa > Chordata > Aves > Passeriformes > Dendrocolaptidae > Campylorhamphus > Campylorhamphus procurvoides. The sequence goes on from WBMV01004528.1 coordinate 345,350, forward strand.
CTCTCCCTCTGACCCAGAGCCGAGTCAGTCAGCTGTAAGTCTCACCTGGAAGGGGTGGCCACAGGGGGCCAGACCACATAAAAGCAGCACATACAGACTCTATCTTTCCTCTTCTCTTGAGACCTGCCACCTACTGCACACGTGAACCTAAACTTCCTGTGGTGGTTTAGTTTTCTTAGTTTTGGTCTGGGCCTTCCTTGGTAGCAGGGTCATAACTAAGGAAGTATTCCACACCGTTCCTTCACGTAATCAGGTGTATATAAAGACAGGANTGACTCATTGGTGGTAGCTATTTTTCTCTTATTCTCATCTATTCTTACTCTCTCTTCTTCTTTATCTTTACTACTTTTTGTTCTCTTAATCTCTTTCTTTCTTTGCACTTTCAATTTCTTTTTCTTTACTCTTTCCTTATGTAATATCTTGGGTAACTTAAAACTAGTGGGTTGGATTTTGTTAAGCTGTGTGAGTTGGCATGTGCTAAGTCAGTGCTTTGGTGGAATGCTTTGTCTTGGTTGTACGTCAACCCTTTTAAACTTTTGCGAAGATCATTATTTAATCCCATATTTTATCAGTAAAAATATCTCCTGAGAAAATGTGTGCAACGTTCTCTCTTTACGCTACTCAGGGTATTAAAGAACCACAAGCTCTACAAAAGTTTAGTGGGTGAACTTTTGCAGTCTTGTATATATTTTTAAAAGTAATGCTCGCAGTTGAGCTTGTGGCACCATGGCTGGAGTCTTATACATAGTATGAAAATAAAATTTAAATGTAAAGATAGAAATCTCAGGATTCAACTGAGACTTATTATTGCTTCATTTGAGCTCTGAGGCAAAGGGGAATATGCCTAGATTTTACTATGATGTGTTGAAATAGTGCTTTAAAACTCTCATTATATATACCATCAATCAGAAAAAGATCTTCACCTTTTACCCAAGAGTCAAAGAGTGGGTTAAAGAGGAGAAAAACACAGATATTCATGTAATCATTGCGAAATGCCCTTGATCACTAAAAACCCCACTTTTAAAATGCAAAAATCTCTTGAAAATTAGAATATGATAGCATTTTGTGTGATTCTGTCTTTTATGAGGGTTAAGTTAATGTGAAATACAAAATGTCAACCAAACAATCAATCACTGCTGTGTGATTGCTGCTTGCTCATGTTCCAGGTACCACCTGACATGCCATTCTCTCACCTGCAGCACCATGTGGCCACAGGACATTGTTCAGGCTGCTGGACGTCCCTGAGGCCAGGAGAGCATGCTGTGGGCCTGAGAGCTGCCAGTGGCCAGCCATGCAGGGGGCCACTTCACTAGACAGTCCTCCTCAAGAAGCAGCAGGACAGGGTGGTTAACTGGGATATATGGAAGAGCTGGGGCAGCTCAACGATACCCACAGAAGTAGGCAAACTGACTTTTACTACCCAAAAGTGCATATGTCCTTATTCTTGCTAATTACTTTGTTTCTGGGACCAATTTCATAAGTGAAGTCCTGAAAGAGATATTTTACATGCTTTTCCACAGACTATTTTTGCCTGATAAGCCTGAAAGTTATTCCATCAAGACCCGTTTTTTCCTTTCTGAAGCATGTTACCTATGTTGACAGCAACCCCATCCAATGGCATATACCAGCTCGGAAGCTCCATTCTTGGGATGAGGCTACAAAACCACAGCAAACACCGTTCCTAGTAGGTCAGGAAATTTTAAAAATTATTATTCTTTGAAACACACATTTGCATGCAATCTAACCTGTCACTAAACAGAATTACTTTTTCAAACACCAAAGTGTAGTTATGTAATTAGATGGAGTGAAGTAGTCATATCATGAAAGGGCAATTTACAGTTTTTGAGCTTGTTATCTGCTCCTAAAAAGAATGTTAAAATGTAATTGTTTTGTGGCAGATTTCCTTTAAGCTGGAATAGTGGGTTACTTTAGCCTTCTAAATAGCATTCTCTCTAGATCCATGTATGTCAGGAACTTGCAGTAAAATTGAGAGTTTTAGATGTTAATCTGACAATTATTTCAGTTACCTTCTCTTCTGCACTGCATTGAAACAAAAAGTGGAGTCTCAGGGCTTAATATCAAAAATACTACAGAATTCTCCAATGTTTCCCAGAAAAATACAGTTCCAAGGCTTCTTGCCTATGGCTTTCAAAATACAGTCTTTATTGTTAGTCACAGTAAATAATTTTCATATTATAATTTTTGCAAAAAGAAGTAACAAGAATCAAATTCCTAGTGAACAAATGTTGTGAAAGTATAGACAGTATTAGCATCCCTGTTAAATGCCTTCCTTTCTGATATCCACATAAAATATTAGTGGACTTGATTTTCCACAGCTTTTTGTACATCCTAAGTCACAAGCAGGTTGGAATTATTGGCAAGAGCATTTTGAAGTAATAGAATCACTTGCTTGTCACAATCTGTGATGTCATGTGATAAAGTACATGAAGAATTACCCATAATATGCCTAAATGTCAACAAACCAAAAAGATACTGCAGATAAACAGCTGAAGAGATGAGTGTCCAATAATTAACTCAGTCTGACGTTAAAGACTGAAGAGCTTAAAAGGCTTTAGGTAGTCTGCAACTGTAATTTTCTTTTCATTCCAGTAAAACATCCTAAAGAAAAAGTCCATCACACCTCCACTCACACATCGCATGGAATTACCAGAAGTGAAAGCAACAGGAAAGTAGAAAGAAATCCTCATGACACTTCCTTACAGACTCAGAGAAAATTACTGCAACAACCTGGAAGGGGAGCTAAACCATTATCATGTCTGCACACCAATAATAACAGTTCTGTGAATGTGCCGCTGTGATAATTGTGTACATACAGAATGGCCAAATGCATCAAGTCATGTTTCTTTCTTCAACAGAAAGAAACACTAAGTGAAACATTTAATCATAAAAAAAAAGTTAAGGAAACACATTTCAAGCATTCGGGAGATAAGAAGAAAATTGCTAAATTTTGTTCAGCAACTTTTACAGATAGATTTAAGATCAACAGGAGAATTGAAAAACTAAGAAAAAGAAATACAAGTTTACACTGAAACCTTTTCAGGGAGAGGGAAACCTGATTTTTACTTGGAAGAGGGGATCCCACGTCCTGTGGCTGAGTATATATACTTCTTACTTAATAAGAGACACTCATTTGGGAATATGAATTGAGTTTATGTAAATATAGAGTCAGAGTCTTGCTAACTCTCCTGCTGCATTACTGACTGCAAGGTGGGCTTCTCTGGAGAGAAGGGGAGATGCACATTCATCCCTCAGAATTATCAGTAGATTTCATCTCTAAATTACTTCAGTGATAACACTGTACATTAATTCAGGTTTACCCACTGTGTGTTGTGCAGGCTCCATCTTTCCCTTCAGAATAACTCATCCAGGACATTTTCTAAACCAGTTAAGGAATATCCTTTATCACACTTGAACTGGATGGGTTGTTTTGGTGCTCTGCACTTTATCTTTCTTCTTTTTCTTTCTCTCCTATTACACAAGAACTGTGGAAAGAGAAAATTAATCACACAACCTTTTGCACAACATATAAAAAAGAGCTCTTAGCATTTGGCAGGAATGCGTGTATTTTTGTTGTATGCCTGTCACATCTCCAGATAAATAATCAGAAAGACGATATGGACTATTGATTTGCATCCATAATTTAGATGTAGTCCAAACATAAGATCTTGTTCAGGCTCAGAATATTCTCAATGCCTTTGAAAGTAACTTTTTTTAAAAAATAAGGAGGTACTGCTGTTTTGGTTTGTTTTTTTCCCCCAAGTTTTAGGGTGGACTTAATGACACAGTACTGAAAGTGATGGTTTATGTGAAGATAGAAAAATGTAACCTCAAAGGTTCATCCCACTGGAAAGGATAACCTAAACAGCATATCAGAAATTATGTAGGTCCCAATATCCAAAAGACATTCTATAACAGTGGATTTCATTTAAACAAATGTTCTTCAATATGCAGAGAAATCATGATGACCTTTAAAAGTATCACTATTTCTAGAGTCTTCTTTTACCCTTTACCACATCCATTGAAACAGACTGGAATAGCCTGAATGAGAAACTATAAACCACCAAATGTCAAGTGAAATGTCATCATTAACTTTAATGTGTTACTGTTCATCATAATAAGTCTGATCTTGAAACAACTTGCAAACTTGTGTAGTTTCAGTGGCAGTGAAATTTCTTCTAATTTACACAGATCACAGGAAGATCAGGATTGTGCTGCGTGTCCTAAGTGCAGAAAAATTTGCCTTTTGTTTGAACAGTTTCCTGATAGCTCTGAATAGATAATTTAATTTTTACTGTATTATTCCTTAAAATGATATACTTTGGTAAGGGCTTTTTTTCTTTTGAACTGAGCAATCAGTATGAAATATTCCAGTGGAAATGAACGCAGTGCCCTGCCAGGAGACAGAGCAGTCGGGAAGGATAAAAAATCCAAACTATGATTTGTTTTAGGGCCTTCAAAACAAGAATAAATCACATCAGAGCCTCACAATAAGAAGTTTGTGTATTAAAGCTTTCCATAAAGTTATTATGATCTAAATTCTCTTTACTGTATATTCAAAAGAATAAGCTCATTCATTTACATTATTAAAATGTAAAAGTAACATATATTAAAAAATGAATTTTTAATTTGAGATGCATTTTCCTTTTTTTTCCCTATAAAACTTAAAATCACAAAACAGTATGTAGGCATCTTCAACATTAGAGCCAAAAAAAGAAAACAAAGAAAATTTTAGGTTGCTTTTTCAGAATCCATTCGAACTTTCATATAATACTTTTAAACTTTTTGCTAGAATCTGTTCTGAATTGCTAGCCTTAGCAGGATGGACACTGCAGAGATAATGTTCAAGCAGTTCAAGCAGCTTTTAATTATAAAGCTGTGTTCTCAAGGTCCAAATAACATGGCTTCAGCAAACAGTCCTTTTTGATAATAATTTCTTAATTGCCTTGTATAATCTTGAACGTGATAAGGATTCTGAAGCACAGCAATTAGCTGGATTAGAATAACTTGCTGAAAGCAAGAGATTATATTTCATTCTCTTCTATCTTCTTCACAGGGCCAGAATTCACACTCCTGTTTCTCCCATTAACATATTTTTGACCAATACATCTTGCACAGAAAAATTCAGTTTTAGTCTGGAAACTAATAATCCATGAATAACCTAGAATAACTCAAAGAAAATGATGAAATTTGGTCCATCAGCATTGTGCTTTCTTCTTTCTCCATCTCTCCAGATATCGTTACAGTTGATGAAAGGATGTACTGGAACCACTGTTTGCCTTGCATCTATGTAACTTTGATTCCATAGATGCTTAAGCTCACAATAAGATGGTGTGAATAAAGTCAAAAGTCTTCTTTCAATTTTCCTGAAATTCAGTCTTAGTTACCAAAATAAAATCTGATGAAGAATACTCCTCTTATAAAGTCTCTCCATAAATTTTGTTATGATTAAATACTTTTTCCTCACCAGCTCCTCTGTCTAAGACAGCTTAAAAACAACAGAAAAAGGGCTGTGTTACACTTAGAGGGCAGCAGAAGTACTTATTCCCCTTCAAATGCTCTGTTTGGTCCTAAGAGAATACACCTGTCTCTGAAGCAGTTCCATCCACTCCCCAAAGAAGAACCTGAAGAATGTGGCTGCAGTTATATTTAAACCTCACATGTAGGTTCTCATGGTCCCCAAAGAGCATCGTGAACTGAAAGAGGCTTCAGGGAAAACAGCATATTTGATAATTAGTCCCTTTGAAACAGCCTCTGTTCCTCTAAATACAGCATACTTCAGAATATTTTAATGACTGTAAAAGGAATCTGAAGATCTTGAAGTGCCAAAAATTGTCTCACGGAACCATTCAGCCTTTGCGAGGACCTTCAGAGTATATCAGCTGTCTTCAGGTGACACATCAGCCTGGCTGCACTCATCCCCCAGAGTTCCCAAGCTCAAGCTATTAAAACAGATGCCATGTTCAATTTTGGGTTGAAAATTATCGAACATTACTCTGCTAACAGCACTTATCCTCACAGAGTGTCTTCCTCATATCTTATCCCTCAGTGCAGGAGACTGACTTCTCTACCCATTTTAAAAGACTAACACCCATAACTTCCTTGAAAAGTAAATTTCCAGCTACACATTAAATCCCTGAGCTCAGTGTGTGGATCAACAAGCTGTAGACTGTTGCGTCCCATGCAATCAGCCACAAATGTCAGTATGGCTGTTCACAGCCTGGAGCAGGTGAGCTCTGAGCCTGGCAGCTTCCTATTACTCTACATCTGTCCTGGGAAGACAGATGTGGGATTGACTGGTTTGTAATGCTGCTAGTTGCCCGCATTCTATTCACCCCTGGAAACTGCCCTCCAGAAGAGGTGGCAGAGTAGGTTCTGAAATTGATAACTTGAGTTGACTGGGATTCTTCCTCCATTCCTGAGGTCTAGGGTCTTTTCTCTGCTGAGCTGCAATACTGCTTAGAATGACTTTTCTACCTTCTTGCCAATTGTATCCTAGGCTGGTCACCTGTATCCTGTGCTGTTTCAAAAGAAGTGGAACCAGCAGTTTGAGGGAGGTGATTCTGCCCCTCTACTCTGCCCTACCTGCATACAGACTCAAGTGCACCAAAGTGTACTGCACTATGTTAAAAGCACAGCAGGCTTTTGGCTGGAGGAAAATGAGAGTTGCTCATATTTTCTTACTTGCTGGGGAAATGAGCATGCTTTGGAAGAATAGTATTTTCATGTTTTCAAAAGCTTTCCCATTTTTTGCTTTAAAAATAAGCCGCCTTAGCAGCAGATTCTGCTAGAAGAGAAATATCCAACCTCAAAAAAAGCAAAAATAAGCTTAGCTCTTCAGTGAATTTGCATTTTTCTTACCAATATTTTGCTTGGTGTTATTAATTTGGATGTGAATGAGTTCTATTTAGGTATACTGAAAATCTGAGAGGTTCCTTTTTAGTACTAGTTCACTTATCATCATCCAGCACTCTGAGACTAGGGAAGCAAAATTTACTGGCCTTCTGCCATCCCTATCCATCTTCCAGTTATATTTATAGCCTAGGGAAGTCCCAATGCTACTTTTACCACATATGTGCAGTACAAGTGAGAATCTGGTGTTGCTGGGCTTTTCTTCAAAGCTCTTAGCTTGGGATACTACAGCAGGCACTGTCTGGGAACTTACCTATCAGATAAAAACGGCAGTGACAGCAGAGAAATCTCACAGAAATTCTACTGAATGTATTGCACTAGTTTTCTGTTTAAATTATGGTACAATTTTGCTGCAGCAGAAAGTGCAAGTTAGACTAGAGCTTTCATTTTAGTTTTAGTTTACATTTTGCAGTTTTCCACAAATTGCTCAGCATTTAAATATAAAATATGTATTTACTGTTCTTTAATCATTCCTAATATATGCAACTCTCTAACGTGTGCAGACAATGTGCATAAGTCTGTAATACAAAGTTTTTGCCTAGTAAGTTGGAAAATACGTATTTCAGGCATTCACTATATAACATCCTGTGTTTAACTATAGAGAAAAGTATAAGGTAATTCAGAGCCTAATGTTAGAAGCCTCATAAGGAATTGAATTATTTTATGTCAACAGATTTCTGAAACCTATTAAAACATTTTAACAGCGTGCAAACAAGTAAAGAAACCTCATTCCTAGGACTGCTATTGTAATTTACTTTGACATGTTCTTAAAAGTAATCTGAACCATAGCAGATTAGAAACCACAGCACAATACACATTATTAAGCTCTTGCTTACAGACCGGCTGCTGTGGTTTTGCTGTCATGCAAGGCTGTTATTTGAGCAAGGGCAGAACAAGAACTGTCCTTCAAAAACCTAATAACAGCATGCCGCTTGGGTTTTGTTGGGAGAATAGTCATAAACACACACTGTAATTTTTTATTTATTGCTTTTTTTTTTTTATTTTTAAATGGTGTAGACAAGACATTTGTCTCATATACAGATATTTTCCTGGTAGCTGAAATACTGGAGGAGTTCTTACATAATGCTGAAGCATGTTAAATTGTGTTTCTCACAAGGGGTCCAATACAGAAGTCTGCAAAAGGATCCCTGGCTGTCATGATAAATGGGGAAAAAAGGAAGCAATCGAAGGTAATAGTGACAGCAGCAGTGATGCAGCTGTAATGTAACTGAATTTAAGTGAAAAATTAATTCTGTGAATTAGAAACAGCTGTACTAGGCACTACATTCATGACCACGTTACAAGCTGTGTATGCTGGTTCATCATACAGCAAGACTGCAGTTAACACTCCTCCATTTTTTAAAGTGTTTTAAGAATCCACAACTAGAAAAATAACCCTGCCATTGAAACTGGGACTGAGTAATGCTATGCCAGTTTTTCTAGAAGCCCTAATGACATATAAAAAGCAAAAGTGAGCTGATTTCCATACCTATCATAATTGTTAGGAAAACAATTATCTATGTCCTGAAGTATGGAACTGTACACAGTGTACAAGATCCTTTGAAAATGCACTATTATAGAGAGCATGGAAAGAAGAAATGTACAAAGTTGTATTTTGCTAAATGAAGCCCAAACCCCTAAATAAAACTCAGAAGTTATTGGCACTAGATATATTTTAAATGAATCAACAGCAAAGAAAACTGAAGGGAAATGCAAATATTTCTCTTTATATTCAGATCCAAGGGGATTCGGACACAGGATTTGGAGCTCTACTCCTGTGTTAAGTAAAATGTATTCAATTTACTAGATTTCTGCTTTTCTGTTCAGAAATTTCAGTTTTATGCTATTAAGATGTAACATTAATTAATCTGTTGAATACTTAGGATTCTTGGATGGAAGCTCCTATGCTAATGCACACATTCCTGAAAATATGGCACCTCATAAACAGAAAAAGGAATCAGCACAAACATACAGATTTAGAATTGCCATGATTAAAAATTCATTTACTGACCCTTCTCCATCCACAACCTGATTTTTAAATGTTTTTCCTCTCTCATTCACTAATCAGATGCTTCTTACTAAGCCAAGTATCTACAATTTTCAAACATTTTACATTTTTCTGGATGCTTTGCAAAATCAGTCTTTGTCAAACTTCAGGGTAGTATCTTTCTTAAAGCAGAACCCTAAATCAGTTGCAAACAATGTTGCAAGCCCACCTGACTTTAAAAGCAGACCTCTTTTATTATCAAGCAGTATCCTTGAGGACCTGCCTTTGAGGAAGGCTCAGATTCCAAATTTATTGCCTTTTTTGGTACACTGTTGGATTCAAGGTGTATCAAAAAGCCTATATTTTTACACCAGCTTACTGGATACAGAGGGTAAGGAAGGGGAAAAGTATCTTTGTTTATAATTTTTCACAATAGCTTTTGTTGTATTTTAGAGATTGTGTTGTATTGCTATCCTTAAGATCAGCTAAAGCCAAGATCAAGCAGTTCTTTTTTTGAAGCTCAAGAAATGTTTTTCATAACGTGTATGTAAAAATATTTTAATAATGTTGCTATTAAAATTCATTGCAACATCTTTTAAGTGGAGCCAGTACTCTGTAAAATTAGTTCTCAGAATTTCTACAAACCCCAAGTATACAAGACATGAAACTAGAAAATTCTTTTTCTGATATGCAGCAAATAAAATTAAAATCTGAAAATATAAATTTCCATTCATTCTCCTGGCAAGTAATTGGACTGAGGTTTTAAGCATCTCAGTTTCAGATTTTAATTCTCCAGACTTCCACTAAAGAGATTGCATCAAAACACCACAATCTGATTAAAATGGAAAACATCTGGATATTAAAGTAATAGTATGTGTGTAACTGGCTTTGAACTTAGAGACAGGTCAGGGTTTCCTCTTCATAAATGGAAATATTTGCAGGATTTTTGTCAGAAAATACCACACGGTGTTTTGTTGTCATGTGCTCCTGTTCACTCATACAAGGTATTGATGGTTCTCAGGAAAAACTGTTATGACACTATTTTTAACGCCAAACCACTATAATGGGAATCTAATGTGAGTGTGGCAAGGAAACCTGATGTTTTAGTTAAAAAGTGCTATAAAATTCCCCTCCAGCTAAATTATTTCTTTCTCTAGAGACAAGGACTTGAACTTCTTGTGGCACAGTGTTAAATAACTGGATGCCTTGTCTTGACCTTGTGAAAACTGTTCCTGTCCTTCCATCTCTGACTTTCACCATCCCAGTCTCTTTCTCACCATCACCCAACTACATCCAAACCAGCCAGGGTAAAAAACTCCACACATTACCATTTGCAACTTCCTTCTTTTGCAATTTTGGGTCCTCTTTATTCTCTCTTGATTTAGGCTCAGCCTTTCAGAAGGGTGGATGCAACAGTATTCATTCTTAATCAAACTCTGCTTCCTTTTAGGAAGCATGCCATACCATCAAATAACTGGAGAAAGAGGACGGAGAGGGGAGAAGACATCAAAGATTCACTTAGTTTTGAAATGCTAATGGATATGAATGAATTAAAACTATTCCTCTTATAGAGCAAATTGCTAATATTTTATACCTGCTACACATAGAATTAACTTCAAAATAATTAACTGGTTACTTCTGGGATGCTTTAAAGAGGATTATGCATACCTGCAATTGAAAATTTGAAGAATGCTATTAATACCTTGCATCAGGAAATGTTGTGGTCTGTAAAATTAGACTATTTCCAAAGAAAGGGAATATTGCTAGTGGTTGGATGTGGTTTATAAATAGGATGCAATAATGAGAAAATTAGACAGACAGATTTTAGAATGAACAATTGAAGATCATTTATGATATAATTGAAGAATAAAACTCCACAGCGGAACATACTCCTTCTTTTCTTTTATTCAGTTCATAACAGCTATTACCATGGTGAATTATTTGCAAATAATCTTTATATTTTAAAGTGTGTTCTTGCCATTAAATGCAGGTCGATTTTTTTTAAAAGTGGAAATAATTTCAATTTAAATTAAATGCCAAGTAAATATTATATAATTTTGGTAAGATTGGTGATCTGAAAAGTGGGGTAACAAAATCTTTTGCTATGGAAAAATGTCAGGATAAATTTCTCTTTTCACACACGACACTTTAACACATTGGTCCTCAACCACATTTACAAAATGAATGCATGGTTTATTGTAGGAATCAGTCAAGCACTTAGAAACTCATTAGTTGTAGAAGGAAAAAATACCTTGGGAAGAAAAAAATATGAACATTAGATTTGTGATTAAGCACTGGATAATGCTTAGGAAAGAAGGATTCAGTCACTGGGTCTTTTGCAGATTCCCTCTGGGCCTTTGCTAAATTTCATTGCTTTAATCAGTGCAGTGCCCTAACACCCAAGAACTGCAGTCTGGGAGCCACACTGCACTAAATGCTGTGCAGCTACATAATGGAAACTTAACTGAGAGGAGTTTAGTTACTGTCTGTTCCAGGCACCTACCGGTGAAATCAGAACTTCTACTTTTCTTTCTCATCTATTCTGTGAGTCAGGGAGTTTCTGCTGCTGTTTCTTTGTATAGCAGTACAGTGGGCTCCAAGTTAGTTCCTATTTGGGCCAGTGTGGTAACAACAACAATAGCAAACAACAATAATACTATTAATAACCCCATTGCAGATAATGACACATGATGAAATTAATTTCATCTGGATTAAAACATCCACAGCGTAGATGTCTGCATCAGAACTAGCCATGCTAGGTTCTTTTAATAGTCAAGAGAAAAAGACGCTCTTCAGATACAATTTGTCTCACCTGTTTCAGAGGAGATACATCATCTCTTTAGGATGAGAAGTATCATGCTTGAATGACACCTGTTTCTCAATTTGGCTGTGACAAGAGTTTAGGTTAGCAGCTGAGACATAGTCACTTGATCCCTCAAATACATTCGGCCTCATAGATAGGTGATGACTGGGTGGATTTTAAAGATTCCTATTAAAATGACACAGGAAAGTGTATTTAAAAAGTTCTATGGAAGGACAACAATTCTACTCCCTAATAAGATCTATCAAAAGCTGTGACAGATTTCGGACAGAAAAAGTTTGCAATAGGTTCTATTTTTAATTTTATTTATTTATTTATTTTAAACAATAACTACATCTTTATGTGGGAAAGAACTCTTTAGGCAATTTTTAAAGGTTTTGATATTGCCCACAGGTTCTTTACAGTAGGTCTGGACCACTCTTTGCAAATATAGTAAAGCAAAAATAGACACAGCAAAATAAAAGTCTAATACCTTTGAAAAATTATTTTTCTGCTATGGCATATAATGACACAGAATATCGATGAGTACCATAGCATGCAAATGTTTTATCAAAGTAATTGTAAATAGTATGGATTACTCACTCCTGGCCTTTTCTGTTCACAAGGAAGTGAAACATACAAACTGGGTCATATTTCTATAGCACTTTCAAAATTATTTGATGTAGTATCCCATTCCATGAATTTGAACTATGTCAGTGGCCAAACTTCCACTGAGTTTTGATGGCCAATCCAGGGCTGGCCTCTCCCAGTGAGGATGGCCTCCTAGCAGATTGGACAATTCATTATAATGCGGGAGATGTAGTTGAAAATTCATTTTGAAAAGTAGAAATCTAATTTTTCTGACACTAGATGTTGACAGTGGCTTCAGCTGTGCTGCAAACAGAGAACTAACTATGACCCTATGAAGAGATATTACTAAGATTATAATTAAACAGCAGAGAGAGGTCTAAGACAAAGTAATGGTATGTATGATTCAAGATACAGGTATATGCAGGTACAATATCTCTGGAGAAATAAAAAAGGTTCTTGTTGATAGGATTCATTTTCCCAGTCAGGTTTCATTATTCACTTTCCTTTTGTTTTCTGTTACTTCCCATCTCTTACCTTTCCCTATTCCTCTCTATTACTTTCTTTTTTTTTTTACTCTTTTCCTTTGCTATTTTTTCCACTGCGCTTCTTTTCCTTCTAATAAGGTGCTTCTCTCCTATTCAACTCATAGTTCCTCCCCTCATTCTTTATGGGCTTATTAGCAAGTTAAGTTTTTTTTTTAACTCCCTCTGCAAATCACTTTGACATCAGTGATACTGTATTGACTGTGTAAGAAAATAAGAGTTTAGCCTGCAGTTTCTTCCTGATCCTAGGGTACAGTTCCCCTTGATCTCAATAGTGCATGTTATGGTAGAACTGTGGAATTCAGATTATTTTCCTGGAACTCCATAGATAGTCTGCTAAGAGCTTTGTAGTGTACATTGTACAAAACCATGTAATTTAAAATAATTTGCTATACTCTTCAGTTAACAGCATGCTACCAATTTAAAACTGCTCCCTGCAATCTCAGAGTCACCAGGAAAGAGGAACAACTGAAATATAAAGAAAAGGCACTGCTGGAGAGAAGTAAGAGGATGACAACAGCCCTGGTAGACAGTGTTCGCTAGATCTTAATCCAAACTATCCAGGGAGACAGCTATTGATACTAACATGTAAGGAGTTAAAAAAACTCTGGAAAAGGAATAGACAAATAAGAGTTCCAGGACTCATTTCCCATTAAAGCACTAAAAACTATTTAAAATACTGGTACATTCACAATAACAAAAAATATTTCTTTCAAGTTTTTATGATTTTTCTTTATACCACGGTTCTCCACCTGTGTCCAGCTGCAGCTGTGTCTTTCAACAAATTATTTCCTGTTAACTCCTTGAGGTTCAACTGATAAGCTGATGAAACTTTGTGATAAACATACAATACTTTGAAACCTGTGAATAGGTAATAATTTCTACTGTCAGTACAAGGTTAGCAAGCGTTTCAGTATTCCTTTTAGAATGAAGTCCTAAATTCTGAAATTCTTCAGATTGATTAATCTGTTACAAGTTTTATGTAACAAAACATTCTACAGCACCATCCCAGGGCCTCAGAAGCCGGCTAGGGCCTATGTGGAAATCAGCCATTTTTATATCAATATTGAATCATTTATGAACATGCTTTGGGGCAGGAGATAATTTTGAGAACCCAGAAAAGTATCTAGCCAAGATCTGGGGGGGTGTATATTAAAATGTTCGCCTTTCATCAATCACATCCTCATTTTCCTAACAGAAGAAGATCAGATATTCAAGTCTAATCATGTGCTATGAAAAATTAATTTAAACCTAATGCACTGTAGTTTTTTTCACCTTAATTTTCCCCTTTACTCTAGAAGTGTTTTTTTTCTTTAGATGTGGATTACACAGTGCAGTGCCCATTTTCACAGCACTCTCAACACCCACAATGGTTTTATTTGGGCTTTTTTTAAAAAAAAAAACAACAAACGATGAAACTTTTAAAACACCCTATTTTTCTTGTAGGGACTGCAAAATTTTCTTGTGATCAAATCACTTATAAATTTCAGACTACTATGTAATATAGAAATAAATTATATTCAAATGCACCCTGGTTTAACCTTGAGAAATATAGACTGGCATTAGTGTATTATTTTAGTTAGGATTGTATGAGTGCAATCTTTACCTTACTGAAATAATGCTGAATGAATCTGAACATGATAAAAAGCAGAGAATGCTCTGTAAGAAAACCTGCAAGCTCCTGTGACTTTAAAGAGACACTGAGTTCAGTAACTGTGACACTACAGCTACTATAGTTCCTATACTACACTTGTGATGTGTAGAGACAAAGGTGTTAAATGAAGCAAAGTCCACCTTGTAGACCAGCAGGGGAACGAAGTAGAGTGAAAGACAGCAGGTCACAGGTGTCCCACAGCTGTCCACAGAGGGAGGATGAGTCAACAGAGGGAAAACAGCAGGAGACTTAAACAAAATGCCTTTCAGATGGTCTGGTGCTTCCAGATGCTGCCTCAGTTCTTGCTGCTGGGAGGATATGGAGGGCTCACCTCAGTTTTTAGATGCAAGAATCCCTAAATTTTTAAGGGAATGACAGCTTCCAGCTTGCAGCTTTTTGCCTGATATTTGAGTTGCTAAAAACTTTTGTTTCTAACAAAATATCTTTGTCTTGTCATCAGTCTTTGAATTCGGGCTTTATAGAAGTGGAATAACTAAACTCTGCTTGAGGTCTAAGTGAAGCAGGCTTTCATACTGTTCACTTTCAGCTACGTTAAAATGATGCTAAAAAGCCATAGCAATAGCACAGAAAGTTTAAATTTGTTTCTACTGTTTTAATGTTATTTGTATAAGTGCTGTTTTGGATTATTTTCCCTGCATTGCAAAGTTACTTAAACTCATATTCATTTTTTTGCATATAAAGCAAGGTGTTTAAAAAACCCTTGTCTAACCTTTATCTGGAGATTTTTCTTCTGCTTTTTATATTTACTTTGCATGCTTTATGTTTGCTGACTTTCTTCCCCTTTAAATCATTCCTTTTCTTTCATTATTAAAAGCCAAAACCACTTCATTTTTTCCAAGTGAAGTCTGCATTAGAGAAATTGCAACTGAAAGAGTCCTTAAAGATAAATATCAGTGTAAGGCATCCTCATACAAGTAAAGGAAAACAGACTCTTGCAGCTTCATAAAATCCATTGCTTCAATTGACCCAAGCAGAAAAAGATTGATTACTTTCTCTAGTCTGCTTAATAAAGGGACTGAAAATGTACTTTTCCTAATATGCTGTTTCTGAGGACCTGATGACCACTTCCATCTCCATTTGTCATGTAGAACAAGTGGCTTAATGTTAAACTTCACAGTGAATTTAACATCTTGGTAAGAATGCTTTGAGGAAATAGAAACGTGCTTCTGACAATGTAATATGATTTTAAAATTTCAGTGTATTAGATTAACTCTTCCCCCTCAGGGATTTAAAGGACAAAAATATTGCAACAGCCGTACTTTACGAAGTTTTCTGAACAGCATCACCTCTTAAGTTAAAACCTGGGATGGGCTATTGGGAGTGCTGCCAATTCCTAATTTCATTGTAGGAGCTGAAGTTCCTACAGTGAAGTGGCCATATGAATAAAAAAAATTAAAATTCAAATATGTGAAAAACAAGGCTTAAGTAATTCTATTTTAGGTCCTTCTTTTAAGAAGACAGACTCTGTAGGTTTCCTCAGTAGTCTATGGGTAGAAATAGACTTCTCCTGAGCAAGATGAAGAACACTTTTACTAGCTTTCTCTTTATTTGGGCTTGTGGAGTCAGTCCTTCTCCTTTGGCCCCAGTGGGACTGTAAGCTAACAGCCCCTACTTTTAGGGCACTAGGGTGTCATGGCTGTGGAGAAAACATTCAAGGTTAAGTCTGAGTACCTCTGGAAAGCTAAAAAATTGCATTTGGGTAAAACTTCCTATCTTCATTAAAAAATAATGTTATTTCCACAGAAATGAGAGGAATAATAATCAAGAAGATAAGTGAATTAGTATATGTATATTTTTTCTTTTCTGAATAACCTCAACTTCTAGATTGTAGTATCACATTGGTAAGCTCTAGAACAAAATGCAATATTAAACTATTTGTTGACTGTATAATGTCGTTATGTTACGCAAGTTAATGGCTTAAACCAACCATTCATTGAAAATAATCTGTTTCTCTAATCACCATATTGATATTTTTGACTGTTCCATTGATGCACAGAAATTGGTACATTCAGTGCAGTTGTGGAATTTTGACATGTAAATTACATCTTGCACATAAAATGAATCCCAAGCATTAAAACACTCCATTTACATTGTGGTGATAAGGCTGAATGTCTTCACAATAAAAAAGAGATGACCAATATTGTCACCTCTTATTCAACAATCATTTTTTTTTTCACTTACCATTATGATTAAGAATCCCATTTGCAAATAGTGTGACTTACTTGAAAATTCAATCTATCACCTGGTTGGATAAATAAGGTCAATTTAGGATAAAGCAAATGAATACTATTAGACAGAACATGTGTCACTCTGTTGCAGTGCAATTCATCTGATAAAATGGTTTCCTCTTCATCAGTTTCTTGACATAACAGGAATGAAGTCATCATAATAGAGCACTGTCATAAGATCAATGTTTTCAACTTTGAAAATAAATGCCTTGACTCTGCTTCAGCATTAATGTGGCAACTGGAGACCAGTAACCTAAGACAACTTCTGTTTCTGTTGACATTATTTCTTAGTTAAGAATATACTTCTGAGCACTTTTTTTTTTTTTGTATAAATGAATGGGGTATTTTTTGAGCAAATGAAAGGAAGATTTTCAGTAAGCATAAGCATATCTACAAAATTAAATTACAAGAAACAGCAGTATATAAATAGGAAATATTTATAATAAAATACACTGAATGATAAGCACTGCCAATAACAATAATGTTTTAGAACAATAATATTCTAGACATATCATGTTGCTTCAATTGTGTATGTAAAATGAATATTGATATACTCATTTAAGATATTTACCTTATTAATATTAATTATTTAATACATATTCCTTCTTTACTACTAGTTAAATCTAATTTCTGAGTAATCAGAAATTATGACAACAAATCTGTTGATAGTTAGGCAGTACTGTTTTACATTCCCTGATTCCAAGAGATCTATATGACTTAACATAAACAGTACCATATGACTAATGTAACAAGCCAACACACTGAAGATTGCCAATAGTGCAAGCTAAAATCAATTTTCAGGATATATCCTCGTGTGTTGTTTAAAATTTGCACATAGAAAAATCTGAGCGTTGCATACCAGTAGAAAATGGGTAAGAACCCACCACAAAGACAGCTGATTTCTTTTTCTTATGCTTATTCCATCCAAATATCTCTTCAAAATAGGAAACAAAAATTAATACACCCAGTAACAATTATCTGCTTCAGGAGAAAAAAACAAATTATCAGAATAACTAGAAAATTTTTTATCTTTACAGGGAGTGAAATTGTTTAAGCATTCAAGTAAAAGACCAACCTGCCTCTGAGCTTAAGGGACCCAAGACCACTTAATCCTAGATTAGGAATCTCCAAGATGTGTGAAATGTTGCTTTGTGTCATGAGAAAGGCAGTTCACAAATTATGACATACCAGCTTATGCACACCACTTTAATGTACACAAAACCTAATCCTGTCGGAATACCTGTATAGGTACATACTGCTCTGTATGTACAACTCTTTCTTTGTATGGCCTGTAAATGATGGCCCAGCCCCCTAATCAGGGGTCTTAATTCATATGCTTAATTTAAACTCATTACTGGAATAAGCACATCTTTAACCTTTGACCAGATGACCCAGTTGTCAGAGATTTCTCCCTTCTTCTGCATATCTTCTAAAAGTGCCTGGAATTACTCTCTTCAGGTATTCCATCAATTTTATAAGACACTCAAAAGTGACTGTGCAGGACATGAATGAAAAAGTCATGACTTTGGCAGCTTGTAGCCCTCTCACGACACTTCTGCCATAAATAACTTGGAAGGGAATGATGCAAACGGGTAGCTGTTGCTGGTCAAGGCTATGCTGCACACAACTATACTGTGGAAAAATCATTAGAATTTACCTTTATTCAAAACTGCACTCAGCTATATGATGCATGTCTGACAGTTGAGCTACTATATTCATAATACTGTAAAGATCCATCATAACAATGTGAGGAGGTGTATTTGGAAAAAAAACCCCACAACAAAATGTGGATCAATGTATACACCAAAACACAAATCCTGATCTTTTTTTATTGCTTTTACTAGATGAATATGGGACAAGCTTTCCAAATGAAAAGGGAACTACTGTTGCACAGCTTGAAGACAAAATTTCCCTTAGAGCAGCATCTATACTGGTGAGTAAAAGAGGGCCTGAGGTGGCCTTGGTGAAGCTGCCCAGACCACATGTATTGTCCAACTGTTAGCATGGTTCTTGGCTAAGCTCTGGGCTGTGCCAGTGCAAGCCCATAGGGAATGGTGTGCTCCACACACTCTTCTCACCACTCTATAAAGGAAGAAAATTAAGTTGTGTGAATGCAAGCTGCACCATGCCTTTAAATTTTAGGGGCACAGAATGGTTACAGATCTGCAGTTTTTAATAGTATAGACACAGACACAATCCTACAAGATGATGTTTGCATAACACTTCTTTTAGATATCTGACACCATATGCTTATGGCATAAAGTGGCTACATACTTCCAATCAAAACTATCATTAACTCTGCAAATTTTTTTCTCAAGTGTAAACATTCTCATACAATCTTTAAAAATATTAGGAAGCTCCTGGTTATTCATGCTTTCTCTTAATGCTAACCTGTTTCCACTACAAGGTTGACATAAAACCCCCCCATAATTCTAATTAGATTTTTTTTCCCCTTAAAACATATCAATGTTCTAACAGGTTTCATATTTCATGTCAGTATTTCATAGCAGTTGAATTCAGTTGGGACTGTAGATACACTTTTATTTTTAGTAGCATTCTAATTCACCTAAGAAGGCTGATGAAAACTCTATCACAAAGAACTTTCAGAAATTTTGATTCCAGGAATGCCTCAAGAACTTTGGTTGCAGATGCTTCTTCTTCAAGAGCAAGAAATATTATGTAACTGCTGTATTTCTGAAATGGCAACTGCCAAGAGCCTTGTCTTATTCCAGTGAGAAATGAATTGTAAAAAGCACTACAAAGGAATTTGTTAAACACAGCAATTTCCTACGTGCATCTCTATTGCAAACACCTAAATCCAGAGGGAGCTGGTATGGTGGCTTAAAAGAGAAAAAAAAGCAGTGTTAATTGAGACTGACAACTCCTTTTGTCACAGGGAGATTTTTAACAGTTTAAAGAGAACGAACAAGGCTTTCATATATTGACACTTCAGTTGCTTCCTTTATCAGCTCTTTGTGACCCGAAAGAATCATCTTACAGTGACATAGAAAAATGGATTCAGGTTAAGGTTAGAGCTATAAGGTTAGGATTTTTCACAGCAGCTAAGATCCCAAATGTCATTTTGACAACCAAGTGCAAAGAGCGTACCTTAAAAACACTGTTCCAGCTCTGGCACTTAAATATCTACTAGCAAAACTCCCAAGCAGCCACGTTTCTGTGGCTGGCCCTACACATGGCTTGTTTCAATGGTTTTGGTATAAAATTGATTGGCATCAGCCCCAGTGGAAATATAGACTAGGTGACATCTCACTTACAATTGTTGCTCGGCTAGATCATTCCCAAAACACTGAGAAAAATCTATTTAATTATAAAATGTTATATTTTTGAAATAAAACCAGAAGTGTGCTGGCTTCTATTGTGTTTTAGTCCAGTGGGTAGAGACTAATGTGGGGAGATTTTGTTTGGGTCTTTTCCCTGTCTCGGCTAAATGAAGATTTGAGACAAGATGTCCCATGAACTAGGCAAGTACTCTGTGTATGAGAAGGGTTTGGGAGGGGAACACAGCCTGGCCATCCTCCTGATGAAGGAGGAGCCAGGGGGACTTTCCAATGTATGAATGTCGTTGGGGATTAGGAAGATGTTCAGTAACTGAAAAACCTACCTAGCACGAGAACTGAGTGTTCCAAAAAACTTCCTTGGTGGGATTCAAAATACTTCAGAAATGAGATCACAGGAGAATAAAGATTAGAGGATCCAATTTTTGATTTTTCATGCGTAACTGTCATTTTGGTGTCCTAGCCAGAAATGTGCAGAAACTTAATATTATGAGATGAATTAGAAACAGACTGAGAAGTAACTTCTTACTGGTAATCATAATGTAGTTTCATTGTTTCCAATTTTTTTAAGTTCCTCATATTATTTAATTAACACAGCCCTTAAGGTTCATTTATACTTCATGTAAATCAAATATAAATGAGTTGGAGATATTACCATGGGAAATGGAAGGAAATTAATTAATATATTACTTGATTAGTTCTTATCATTAGTTATTAATAATTAGGGGCTTTTTTCTTCCTGTACAATTATGAGATGACTGTACTATAAAAAAAGCTATAAAAAGTTAGTGTGTTTTGTTAAACATCATTCTTGGTCTCCAGATACCCAAATTATCAGCTATTATAGAAGGATACACATTCTGCAGCAGCTGTGAATTGGTACTATTAGTCTTGTGCCCTTGCTAGGCTGTTACTTCTCAATGGTATATTGATTACCAGGGAGAATCAGTATGCTCACCAGAAAGTGTTGAGATTTTTGGGACACTAAACAGATGCAGTCTGTGCACAAATCTAGCCTCATAGTTAAACACAGGTTCTGAGGGTAATATGTCATCTGCTGGAAGTATTCCTGTGCAATTTTCTTCTCTCATCATTCATGCTTATTTGCCTCATTTATCTTCCTTCTTTCAGATAAGGTCTGACAACAGAAGTGGTAATACATAGTATGACAGCCAAGCACACAAAATCCATCTTTTGAAGGTTGTATACTCCAAATACTGTTGTTGCACAGAACCAATACAGAACACCATGAAGCCACCTGAATATGTACTCCCTCCCCTCTTGGTGTGATTTCTGAAATGACAAGCTTAATGATTATGCAACACGCTTTCACTACATTGGTGCATTTTTCCCCACTAATAATGACCTACTGTGAATACTCTAGCACTGATGGAAAACACTGATAAGTGAAAATATTTTGCAGCTCATGAATGGACCTGGCGCAACATACACATAGCTTATAAAAAGGTATATGAATATTCACTTTCATTATACACTATGTATGATAGACATATGTACTTTGAAAGAAGCAAAGCAAAATACTGTAAATGTATATAAACATGTCCATTTTTGTTTTTGTTTTTCCAAAGAAGGTGAAATACTAAATGTTCTAGAGCGTGTACTTAGACAACTTAGAAATCTCATGTAGGAAAATTGTATGTTAAATACACTCTTAATGGAAGACTTTTTGAATTAGCATCTTGAAGACCTTTAAAATTATATTGCTAACAATACTGAATCAGTTAATTTCCTCTCATTAAAAGTTCAGTTTTATGAGGAGTGACATTTGCATTAGTCTCCAATAATTATAAGCACTGTAGAAAAATGGGAAATATACTTTAAAATAGCTCAACATGGCTAGCACTTCATCAAGAAAAAATCGCCATGAAATATGCTGTTCCCAATGGAGATCTAGTACAAGAAAAACCCTACTTCGTCCTTGCAAGTGTCATGTTTAATGAATGTATTTGACAAATTCTGAGATCTTTAGTAATAGATAATGACACAGAATGATTGAAGCAGACTACTAAATATATTCTTACTGTTCAGGTTCAAATTAAACTGTGTGAACATACAGAACAAGCATACATTTCATTTTAACTGGTAATATGAAAATCCCAAAGCAACTTGTTTATCAATTTAAGCGCATTTCAATTAGATAATGTGTTACACTGTCCCATCAAAGATGGAACTTTAAGAGAAAATTAAAGAAACTCCTTTTCTTGCTGCATACATGAAAATGGAAACTATGTGTTCATGATGCAAACACACAAACATTGTCAACTATATCTTAACTGTGTCACACAGTTTGTGAATAATAGAGAAACAGCAATCATCTGGAAGGACTTGGCATTTGTCACTTCTGGCCATTGACTGAGAAGAACAAGAATATTCCATTATGTATTTACATAAATGATTTGCACTCAGACTTCTATATGAACTTAATGGTTTCATCTTTTTCTACATTAACTGCTGTCAACATGAATACTCAACCCATAGATTTTCATTGACTTAATATGTTTAGTGTAGGTTAATAATTTAACAAATGTAAAATGTACCTTTTGATTAGCATAAAAACTTGAGCTGATGGCTTTTTAGGAGATGCAAATACCAAAACAACCAATTAAACTGTGTTGAGCTTTGACTTGGAGATTTTGCTTTTTCTTGGGTAGGGTGATCAGCTGAGTTGATATCACTGAAGATAATGTTAGGCCAAACATGAATGCTTTTGAAATGCTATCCAATACTATTAGGATCGGAAAGAACAAAATGATTCTTTGCTAACTGAATAATTTTCTGTCTTTCTTATCTCATTTATATTTACAACATTTAGAATTTGGAGTAATTTCTGTGTATTTTTCATACACAATAGACATGATGAAAAGCCTGTTGACACCTTGCACAACTGTGACAATAATAATGTTAAAAAAACCCAAACAAACTTCAAAAACAAACCAAACAAAAAACATGCAAAGGAAATTTATTGCCACCTTGAAGAATTTTAAATAAATCCCCAATATAAGGGCATGTCCTTTATTTTCTGAATGTATTCTGAGCCTTTGCTGTAAAATCCTTGACTGTAATGGGCTTCAACATTTGCATTTCTGCAAAGCAAAGCATTATTGTTATTAGTATACCCAAACGTATTAAAATGCACAGTTAAAATAAGTCAGAAAAAAATTCTACTGAAAGCAATCTACTTTCCATATGGATTATTAATAATAAAATAATGATGTTTGCCAGTGATTAAATGTTGCACTATACTATTTTTCAGAGTAGCAAGCAGAACAATTAATATACTGCACATTATTCTTCCTTTTCATTATTTAAATCTTCTAGTAAGCACACACCATGACAGCAAGAGACACAGCAATGACTGAATGTGCACAGATACCACTAGATCATTCTCCCTCTATTAAAACTGAATTGAATCTAGCAATGATGTTTTGGCTGCTCAGTGTTATTTCTGGGTCAACGTCATATCTCTCCAGGAAAGGTGTTTTTGTTGTTGGCCTGACTCTCCCTTTTTCTGATTTAACTGACACAGTTGAAACCATGCCAAGGTAAGAGAGCATTTCAAGTTCAGCAACGAGGAAGGCAGCTTGGGTAAGTGCCATGAACAAGCAGCTTTCTGAGAGAGATCTGGAATGGAGATTCAGTGCATGATATTTTTGAAATGAGGAAGGCATGCACACCTCCATGGAGAGTGCTGCTCTACCCCTTTCCTCCTCTTTTTCTCACAGAGGAAACTGATATCAAAGACCATGTATTATGTTTTATTTAATTCCCCTCAAATACTACACTAAGTTTTGAATTAAAATCTGAAGATATAAGTATGTAAGTAAAGCAATTTTTGTGATAAATCCTATCTATAGACAAACTCTTGAAGAAAAATAATTTGTTTGCATCAAGGTAAAATGAGATTTTCTTCAGACAAGCCCAGAAATGAAAAGAAAACCCCTATCATAGCATTTAAGAAGAAAACAGTGCTGTTTTTCCAACAATTCTCATTCTGTTTCCCTTATTAGCAAGATAATCTAAGTACTAATTACTTTTCTGTTATTATTGTTGTTTATTGTAGGTATAAAACCTACAAAGCGGTACAGGCAGAGTTCCTGTGTGCACTGCACTAGGGACTGTGCAAACAGAAGAACAGCAGCAGACAATTTAGATTTAAGACAGTTCATCGGCAAGCGCAGGCAGACAGACTGCAAAGGCACACCGAGGCAGCATTAGTCAGTGTGAGTGACAACAGTTTTGTCAGGGGTTGTGTAAACATTGCAGTAAAGGAAAGGCAGAATTTGGGATTTGAAAGGAAAGAGTGAGGTAGGTTGGCAGGTACTTATGGGATGTACCTTTAGGTTATGGATGAAATCATGAAAGTGCATATTGGAAAAGTCTGCTGAAAGCGTGAGGGAGCTAGCTGGGGATATATGTGTCTGGGTGACTCTGTGTATCTGAACAGTCCTAAAGCCACAGAGATCTTGGCAATGTTTATGGGGGTCAATAAAGCCGCCCAGTAACAAAATACAGTATAATATGGTGACTGTCATTGTAATTTCCAAGGATATAGAAAAAGGGTGTTTTAGTCATTGAGGCATAAATTGAACCATTTAACTGGGGAGGGTGTGTGTATGTACCGAAAAAAACACCTGAACTATTTACGTTTTTATTTGAAAAGAAGTCACCCCCAAATTTCCTCCAATAAAAAGCAGTTAGTCTAGGGTCATCAAACCTTTACAGAGGTCTACAAATGGATGAATTTCAGTGTGTGCTTAGTAAGTTATTTAAAAGAAAAAAATAACACCAAAAACTCTCAAAGCTTCCAATGTGATATTAATATCTATAGTGATGTGAAACAGAGCAGCAGCCTGTGATTCATGATTTCCCTAACAATAAATAAATATTTTTTTGCTGGAGATTCTTGGCTAAACAGGAAGGAGACAAGTCTGAAACCCAGAGCTGTGTCCAGCGGGCATGCTCTAGGACAGTGGCCGCTCAGCAAGGGCTTCAAAATAGCTGGGAAAGGCAGTAATTTTTTAGAGGATGGAAGAAAAAAAGTGGGAGGGGGAGGGAAAAGGAAAAGCAAGAAGAAAGTTTGGAGAAAAAAAAATAGGTTGCAGACTGTTTATGGGAATTTCCTTAAAGATGTTTTTAGCTACGACTTATTTTTTTATTTTTTTCTTTTAGCAGAAGTAATCATTGTGTAGCTGAGATTACTTCTGTGGTCTTCACTTTGCCAGTTACAAAGGGTATGATCCCTACAGTACAACTTGTTCAATGTTCACTGGCACAACTCCCAAAATAGCCTCCTAATCAAGATCAAATATAGTTGTGATTTGCAGTCTGTATTGACTGACAAGCCAGCTGACTGGGACAGCTGGTACATGACAGTCAGGCTTTAAGGCATTTCATAATTTCAATTTAATTTCAAAGGTTACACTATAAGTAGGCACAAACCAAGTAATTTGCATGAGGAAAAAGACAATCTCTTGCAATAACTATGGTATTCATAAATTATACAGTTATAGAACAGCCTCTTGTTATTTTCTTTTTTTTTTTGTCTGAGCACAAGTAGAGTTGTGTCATTTAATCCTATAATATATGTAAGGAGCATTACAAATGCATGTGCTGAAGGTTTGCTGGTAGTATCATTGGTACAAATGATGAGAAAACATTATGTCATGTCCATGTACGGGGTTATGTAGACATACAAAGCACATCAACCAACTCCAGGGAATTTAAGAACTCCATTTTACCTTTATCATTATCAAGCATCTTTAAATATGCCAACATTATGAGTCCAGCTTCATGGAAACTAAGCTGTTAAGAATTCATTAACCAAATATGAAATATGAAGCCTATTTCAATGGCCACTACTTTCGAGGCATGTCACTTATTCTAGTCCCAAGGCCATCCGTGTTCTACACAAATCTTGATTAAAAGTGTTCACAGCTAATAATTTTTTCTGTCATGTGGAATCATGAGCAAAGATCCTCTTTGTACTGAATGGTTAAGCCCACAACAACTCAGGCTGTTGGGGAAGAAAAGCAGTTATTAACAGAAGGAGACCTGGAAGGATTGTCCAGCACGCCCTGGGCATCAGACACTGAAAGGGTTTCCTCCCTTCAATAAGACAGGAGCCTGCCACGAGAGGACACTTTGAGGACCAGGACTGTTTTCAGGTATCTGTGTGTATTAGTCCTGTCTCCCCTTGCAAGATATGGAAGATATCTAGAAACCCTTTGTTTCTCCTCTCCAGGTGGTCCTGATGTGGAGAAGTGCTTACCCGTATGATGAAATACAGTGACTGGATTTCCTAAGTCCTAGTTAACATAACTTGTCCTCCTTAATAACATGTCCTACCTCCTCATTAACATACCCCACTCCTCGGTCCCATATATTGTAACGCGAGTGATCAATAACTGTCTCAGTTTCTACCCCCAAACTGGGATCGTTTAGATTATTGACCACCCAGCATCAGGCAAACACCTCTTTCTTTGATGTTTGGTGAGGTTTTGAAAGACCTCAGATCTAGCTAATTCTGGTACAGGTGGAGGATATTTGGGATATTTAAGAAGGGACAAATCCAATAGGCAATTAGAATAGGCTAGAGTATAATTAATAGAAATAATGAAGAAAGTTTGAAATGTTCTAGAGTCACTAACTGAGAATAGATAACCAGTTTCTGAGCTTCTTACAAAAGAAAACAAACTCTTATTTTTCCAATATTCTAAATCTCACATACAAGTTTGGAATACAAAACCTTTGCGAAGTTCAGCATTCAGTGAGATTTCACCTTTGTGGCTTCTCTCCAACTTGTATTTCAAAACCAAACAATGCCTCGTTATGTTTCCTTGGCATGTGAGTGCATGAGGTGGGAATGACATAAGAAAAATGCCTCCCCTTTTCTGCAGGAAAGACAAGCTGGGCACAATGACATCTCTTTCCTAAGTTTTCTCAGTGACAGGGGACCTTCATGCTTGGCCCTGATGGGAGGAGCACAGCCCTCCCTGATGGCTCCTTTCTCAGGAGCTGAGTGAGTCTACCCAGAGCACAGGGAGAGGAAAACCAATCATGGACAATGGCTCTTGGGAAGATGCATGCAGCTCCCTCAGGCTTTTTGTCTCCATTTTTTCACTCAGAGAAGGCAACTTCATAAAATGCATCAATAGAATATAAACTTAAAAGGCAAGAGGACAATTAAGAAGCCTGTTGTGTTCTTGTTCAGATTTGAGTAGGAACCACTGAAGAAAAAATTGTTCAAACACTTAAATATCATTCTATTAAAAAAAACCCACCCCTTTTTTACTGCTGCTATTTCAAAAAATCAGTCAAAAAAGTCAAATCATAAGCTGACATATGGACGCTTTCCTATAAAATAAATACTACATAGAATCCTCTTAGAGATAATGAGACAAACTATTACTATTGATAAAACATTTTTTTCTTCATGCAAATATTGTGATCTTTAATCATTATGTTAATTAGTCATTTATATTCACAACTCATCTTGTGAAATCATTATATGTCTTAACATTAACTTTGATTGCATAAATATTACATTAACTTTGATCACGTAAGTATTGCACAATCACCATTTTAAATAGTTCTGAAGGAGACAGAATAGGTTCCAACTGAGTTTAATTTAACTGAAATAGGAAATATTTTCCCGTGATTTTTAAATAGTGCTTTTGATTTAGTTATTTTATATATGGACCACTGAAATTTTCATTCTTTTATTAACTCATATAAAAATGCTCACAGGACCATTTCTACAAGTAAGTGAGAGTTTGAGGCTGACTACTGCATAATTATCGAAACAAAACTATATCTTCCCTTCTTTGGGGTACCCCAGAAACAATCTCAGGTCCTGATACAGCAGTCATTTTACATTTGTGTATCATAAGCTTGTGATTCATTGGCATGATTAAATTCACTGGATCTCTTTGCTGTTAAATGTTTCTTCCATGCTTAAGGCACTGTATTTTATTGTGAAGGTTTAAGAATGTCTTTAATACCTTGCTGGACCCCAGCTGCAGCAAGCTCTTCGTAGCATTTCCAGCCAATTCCTCTAGAGCATGGAGGGCTTTGATGCCTCTAAACAAAGGGTAGGATATTGAAAGTGAGGCCTTTTAACCTATGTGACCATCAAAGGAAGATGTCAACAGCTGTCTTGAATGTGTATTAACAGAGTCACAGGGTATACAGGAACTTTCTGTGAAGCAATGCTGATGTCACAAAATGGCAATTTGTTCCCTCACTATTCGGAGAAGAGAGAATGTGGCTACCAGAGTGGGATTTACTCATCTACACACATTTACTTGTCTGGCTCACCTGGCCTTTTAGAACTATTTGGGGGACTCAGTGTTCCTTGCTAAGGTAATTTTCACCCTTCAAGAGTGATTTCTCCAGGATATCCATGATGGGACTTTGCTGGAGAAAAAGCAGAACCTCATTCTGTTCCTTATTTCTGGAGGTGCTATCCCTCACGTTGGTGAAAAGAGGGACAAAAACCCCTCAGTGTCTACCAGCTGTATTTAAGAACATAACCAATTTTAGCATAGTTATATATCATCCTGACAAACCTCTCCTAGGACAGCAAATATCCAAAGCTAACATACTCTTCTACTGTATCTGGGAATTCTTTTCTCAGATATGCATTATCTTCTACCCTCTTCAAGAGGGGTACCATAAACTCTTCCTCTCCTTTATAGGACAGAGTCATTAGTGGGTTCCAAACAGATCTAATGAGTCTCAAATCTCTCAAGATAGCACAGCTCTGACCTGAGCACAGTGAAGACTGAATGAAAAGCAGTAGTCCCAGATTTATTAAATATCATCCTTTGTTTCTCCATGATCTGTATCCCTGCTCAGAGGTGTTCCATACCACTTCTGTACCATTATCTTTTACTCATGTCTGGCTTCTGGATACTTTACCAATTTGCAAAGCTGCTTTCTGCAAAACAAGTGGGTGGAGTTCCCCCTGCTCCAGAATTTTTTCTTCCAGAACGAGAACTGGAATCTCCTCGGATTGCCGTTTCCTCCCCCTCCTTTCAGCCCTTCTATCCTCTGTGTGGCAGCCTAAGTGTGGAAGTTGGCCAACCAAAAGAGGCTGGGATATAACAAACAGGGTTTTCCACTGCAACTAGCTAACACAACAGGGATTTTGGCTGAAGCCATACCAGCTAATCAAGAGGTGCAAAATGCTGTCCTTAGAAATTATCTAATCCATTAGGGATAGGGGATTTCTGTGTATGTGTATTGGAATAAAATCTACTGCAGACTTTTAAAGTTAGAGAAGAATGGATATGTTTTTTACATTTTATGCTCATTTTAGAGACAAATGCATGTTTGAAATTGTTTAGCTGTAAATTATGTTCCTGAGGCCAAAATAAAAAAGAAACAATTAAAAAATTACTTCAGTGGCTCTAACTGGCAAACACTGACACATAGTATTTCTACTACCATATTTTTTTTTCTATCTCCCTCTCCTTCTTTGGGGTAATTAAATCTCTTTTAAATTCAGACAGTGTTTTCAAAACAAAGGTTAATATATCCAATAACTTTGACCTCTTACTGTATTTTTGAAGACTCTAGAGCATTAGCATATAAAACTGGAATAATGCTACTTAACTGCATTCACGCATTAAAGTCTGTTTACAACATGTATTTTACTTTAGTTCTTACAAGGCAGAGTTCCTTCAGGAAGCATGAATAACTCAAGTAGACAGAAGAGCAATTGAAAAACAAAACTAAAGAGCAAATGGGAACAGATTCGATGTAGGAAGACAAAAGATCCCTTTCTTTTGAGGATATAGTCTTGAAAGAGATACTGTAGTAACAGCTTCTTTTACAATATTTAACTGTACAGATGCTTTAATTAATCTTTTTACCTTGCTACATTTCAACTAAAAACATATTCATAGAGATGTAAGTCATAACTGATCATAACAAGCACATATTATCTATAAATAACCTAATCAACATTCAGCAAGGAGTTGCATAAATGAGCTCTTCTACATATTGCACCTTATAATGAGCCACTACACAACTAATGACTTACTAGTGCCACGGGCAATGAATGATTAATTAGTCAATTCAAAAGTGTCTTTTTAAGGGTATAATTGTTACCTTTTCTAATTTCTGAAGGTTAGGCAGAATTATGCCATGTTGGCATACTAGACCTGATACAGTAACAACTTTGTTTGTCAACAAAGACACTAAGAGCAGGGGTGGCTCCTGAGAGCTGATTGCACTAAACTGAGTGTGCACTCTTGTTGTGGGTTCCTCAGAATACATTTCAGTACGTTACAGTGAATCTTGGGGAAATTTAGGATAGCAGCCAGCAAATGAGAGCTGGAAATGCCAAAGAAGATAAAGCACTCAGATCCCGCACAACTGCTGCTGTGCCCAGAGTGTGCAGCTAGCTTCGATTCTGGCATAATAACTCATTCCCTCCTCCAGCTGCTGCTGTCCCCTGCCTTTTCTAGCTTCTCCTCTTCCCTTTGACATTTATGTGCCAGCTTTGTGAGGGCTATGAACTAGATATTGTTCAGCCACTGAGTGGACAGAACCCCTTTGCACAAATATTTGTAGGAATGGGTGATAAACTCATGAGACTAGAAGCAGTTCACAAAACAAAAAATTTTCCTTAGAAAAATTGTGTTTTGTGTACATGCAGTTCTAGGAAGG
Source organism: Campylorhamphus procurvoides (assembly GCA_013396655.1). Lineage (NCBI taxonomy): Eukaryota > Metazoa > Chordata > Aves > Passeriformes > Dendrocolaptidae > Campylorhamphus > Campylorhamphus procurvoides. The sequence goes on from WBMV01004528.1 coordinate 376,094, forward strand.
CTTTCAAGGTATCAGTAGACAGCATTATCATTCCTGGTAACACACTGACTTCCATTTGTGAGATCCAAAATCCACATAAGAGAATGGAAAGTGTTCTGCTGAATCCAGTGGCATTAGGTAAGGTCAAAAGTAATGGAGATGAAGAAAATATTAACTTGATTACAGTGACCTCTGTATGTGAACAGAAAGCTGTAGCAATGAAAGGGTCAGATTTCTCTGCAACATTTCTGTCTTCATATAGGAGTGCTAATAGATGGACTAAAAGAGGCAACATAAAAATCTATATATGTATGATCATTTGGCCCTAATTCAAGGTTATGGGGCAGGAGCTTGACCAGCAGATGATCTGTTCTGCGATTCAGCAGTCTCACAGGGCTAATGAGAGTAAAGTCACTTCCAACACCTATCTATTGCCCTCTTTCAAAAACCTTCAGGTACAATTGCTGACATGACATCAATTAATAAAGTGATGTCTTCAGTCAAGCAAAGCTGCTGCATATGTGAAAATGAAAAAAAAAAAGTGTGCTTGCTAGTCACACAGAACTTTAATAGGACTTTATTAGAGGTTTTTGCTTGACCAAAGCTAAGTTGGAACATTATTCCTACTACAACACTAGTCCTATTACTGTTAGTGCAGACACTAAAGCAATTGCTCCTCAGAGTAACCAATCTAACTAAAAATCTGTGCCCTCAGCTTATTCAGATCACTTGCCAAAGAAAGTACAGAAATTATCAATCAATAAGCTTGAGATATCAATAAGCAACATATAAAGGGATCACATATCTGTAACACTCATATGCTTTATTTCAGGTTGTTGAAAAATACCCTGGTGTTGCGGCACAGCCATTCAGCTGACAGTGTTTGTCTTTCTCACGTCCCTGCATACACTGCACTGCTGGCTGCAGGAAGCTGGGAAGTAGCCACTGTGCTGCACACTTCAGTCAAAAGTCTAAAGGGAAATCTGGGCAGAAACTAATACTAATCTGAATGGCATTAACTCCTTGCAGCTCTAGTATTTGAAGATAATAATTTTATTTCATTTTGCAACTATTGTTGGAGGATCTCATTACCGTGTCCGTTGTTGTCAGATAGCATCAAGTAATGCTACTGCCCATATTAGAACGAAAGGCTTTTTTCAAGGGCTGAATGGCATTAAGGATCTGGATGCAGTGTTGAAAATATAGAGCTATATAAACTGGAAAATTAGTCCTAATTTTTCCTCTCTCCTGTTTCTGCGATCACTTAAGTATTACTCTCAATTTTTACCTCTAATTTCCAATCAGCTTCTTCTAAGTAACAAAATTAGTTACTATAGACTACTGATTTCTAAAATATATATAAAAAAATTCCCATTCTGGTAGGAATTTCTTAAAGGAATGGGAACAGTTCTCTTTTAAGGGAAACTTCAGATTTTGTTTTAAGATACATATAAATAGATATTTATTTATAATTGAACTGCAATATAAGCTGTAGCCACCTAAAAAATTCTGTCCTCTTTTTCACGCTTTTACTCTCACTTAAGCCTAGGTGACATTTAGGTTCCCTCCATGTTTTTTTCTAATTTATGAAGCCAATTCCTATGAATTTTCTTCTTATTTCTTATAGTTTCCAAACAAGTGGGATACTTCTGTGCAAAATTTCCCTGGATAAGAAGCTATTTCACATAGTTTTGTCTTGCATATATGTGTTTTTTAACTATGTCTCTGGCTCTTTATTATTTGAATTGAAGATTATTTTCCCGCCACCTCCTAAATATTTGGTGGTGTCAGAGACATATTTGTTATATTATTTTACTATTTTTCACATACAGAACTGCACCACCAACAGTTTAGCTAGTACAGTATCATCTCCTTCCCTGCACTCTCTTGAACCATTGCTGGAAATAACGAACCTGCACTGGAAACAGAATTACAATGAGAGCATTTTATCTCATGCATATGATAATGTCATGTCCCATGAAAATACAGAAGAAAAGTGTAAAGGACTGTATAAATATGATCCATCTAAGTATAACATGGTTCAATAGCTGGGGGTCCTTACTTGTAGCCACTGGCCGTTCATTGCCTGAGAGGTTTATTAGAATGCTGTTACGTATGCTGAAGAAAATGTAAATGTAGATTTTGCAACTGAGACCAACAAGGACATAAAAATTTCATGTTGTTCTCACAGTACTTTCCCTTTTCTGTTGCTGCCCATGGGCTGGCAGAGGTTGTGACAATGGCTATGCTCTAACCTGTCTTTTTGACAAAACTTAAGTCCTTATAAACAAAAACAAAACCCAACCAAACAAAAAACCCCCAAAACAGCAACAACAACAACAAAACACACACACACACACACACACACACACACACACACACATACACAAAAGAGCAAAATCTCTACAATAAGGCATATGGATTTTAAAGCAATTAAAAAAGGATTTGTCTTGCTTTTTGACAATCATTAGAAACAATATTGTTCAAAATCTTAATTATGACATAGGTTGCTTTTATGTTATTTTTTCTTGAATAAAACCCTAATTAGGAGCTAATACACAGTTGCACTACACTTTGCATGTAAGTGAATGGATAATAAAACACTGAGGTTCATTAAAGTGATCAAAGAGAATTGCATACTCTCCACTCCTTTCAATAACTGTTCTACAGAGAGCTGGAAGGTTTTAAAAAGCCTGAGCAGTCCTTGTCATTAACGTACTAAGTGAGTATAATTACCCAAATCAAGAGAACACAACTTATTTGCAATGAACTTTCCAAATTAAAATCAACGTTTGACTACTAACACAAATGAGATTCTGTTCATGGAAGGATCATTATAATTAAGCAAAAACTATTACTTTAAACTACCATGAACCCTTAGGACAATGACCTGAGTTTGTAAGAACTGTTCTTTGTAATATTGAAACTATGGCACTAACTCTGATTAGATGGTTTTCACTTTAGAAGGATGAGACAATAGAATGGGTTTAAATCCACATGATATTCACTGTGAAATTTACTGGGTGCAAAGAGATTCAGAAATTTTTATGGTTTGCCACTGAACTGAGTGAATAATGTGGTTCACTTTTTAACTACAGATAAAAATTGCTGGGAAACCATTCTGTCCTGAAAATTACGCATAAAGATTCAAAAACAGAGAAGCAAGAAATAGGACAGGCAGAAAGAGACAAATAAAGCAAAAAAGATAAGATGCTGTCACAATCAAAAGAGTGAGAAACCTAGAAGAACCACATCTAGATCACCAAAAAACAAAGGACAGAATAACAGTAACTGAGAAACTACCCCTAAGCTCTTTTTCTCATGGGTTCGTTAGTGTAAAACACTGGTTTAGATTTAAAAAGAAAAGCAAAGAAAGACACTCCCATACGTATTTAGTTGAGTAAGAATGGTTTGAGACCATGTTTAACTGCTTTGTTAAATCCAGATAAATTTGTAACAGGTGAAATCCATGAAAATAAAGCCAGCTTTTAAATCTGAGCATTCCTTTTATATTGGTTTAATGAAGTAGAACACAGGGAAAAATCTGTGGAAAAATGCAGCAGTTCTAAAGGGAGAAGCTGAGTAGTTTTTACACTTAAAATATTAATTGTGTAATAAATAGAATCACAATTTTTTTTAAAAAGATAACATAAGTAACAAAACACCAAATTGCAATGAACTTTGCTAGCTAAATTTCAGGCTCAGGATTGCTACATTAAAGGCCTATTATGAAGGCTTTTTTTGTTTTTGTTTCTGAAGGAAAAAATAGTGTGTATTTGATTAAGATTGTTGTTTGAACATACTAGAGCAAGGCTAGACATTTTTAAATATCAGCTAAAGTTCAGTAAGAAATAAGAAGGAAAACACTGTTAAAGTTAGTAGGTCACAGATGTATGCCAAGAGAACCAGAGGTGCTTGGTTTAAGTCAATAGTTTTACAGTTGTTGGAGTGACAATTATTAATTAGATATAAGATCTTTTGTGTTCACCCTAAAATATGTTCCAATGAGACAATGATGTCAAATTGTTTTATTTTTAATATGTTGATTATGATCTGGTATATAGGAGTACTGCACAACCCAAACAGAAGTATTTTGTTCTAACTAGTGGTTACGTTGAATGCACTTTAACATGAGCAAAACCAACATTAAAAGTATTAGATCATTTTCCATTATAGCACAAATTTGCACAAAGGCAGCAGTGGGACAACTCAGGAAACTAGAACTATTCATGCAGCAACTCTTTGTGGGATCAGTGTCTGACTCAGTTTTTCTCATTCTCTACATGGCTGCTTTTTCAAGTAATAAGATTTAAAAATACTTAGAAAAACATAGTTATTATAAAGTCATAAAAGGTTCCCAAAAGTCTTAAATTAACCTACAGTCGTGTTATACCTGTGTGTATCTACATAGACCTTTATTGCCTTTGTACATATTTGATTGCATCTGCAAGCTGCCTCCAACACTGGATGTTAGAATGTAGTCGTGGTAGCCTTGCACAAGTAGCTGTGTTTATCTAAGCACCTCAGCATGGTCTAGCAGCTCAGGGATTTACCTGGCTTTACCAGTAGTCCCTCACTGATGTCACTGACCTGTGTGAGAACCTGCGCAAGTTTTACTTCACCTCAACTGTTTGAATCACTCAGCTGAGAAGTAATGTTGTTCTGAGGACAAGTGCTGCCTAAGAGCTGCTTCCAAAGCAGTAGGGTGAGATTATTTTACACCTACACATGAACTTAAAATAGATTGAGAAAGATAAGAAACCATTGTGCTTTCTGTCAGTAAATGGAGCAACAGAACTGACACACTGCTGTTCTCAATTCTCTTAACTTTGAAGTTGTTAGGAATTACAGTAAAAGCCAAACCAAATTAACAGCACCCCATGGAATAATGTCAACCATTTCTTTCCCATTATTTATAATCTAAATATGCATACTACTATTTTTCTAATTTTAATAACAACTGTTTCACACAGTCTTGAGGATGGCATAATGCCTGGAAACTGTTTCACTAAATTGCATACCATGATGATCTACTCTTTGGACAGTCTCCAGGACAAAGGCCATGAAGTATAATTACAAGGAACTAATAATTAACACCCATAAAATGTAAGATTGAGGAAAGAACTGATAAATTTAGTTATATACTATAAGTAGCTTTAGCATTTTTTTCTCTGATGGGCTAAAATAGCTAGCTCTTCTGGTGACTACTGGTGTATAGAAACATGCTAAGAGAAAACCTGAGAAACCTGGCTCACTCTTTATTCCACTACATGAAAACAATGAAAACAGTACATCCTAATGAACACTTAACTATTCCATATTTTTTGCTACATTCAACCTATTATCAGAACCGTAACAGTGCATGGAGACATTGCAGAGACTGGTGTCACAGAAGGACAGAACCACAGAATAGCTGAGGTTGAATGGTTCAATACCCATGCTCACACAGAGCCACCTAAAGCCAGCTGTCTAGGACTATGTCCAGACACTTTTTGAATATCTCCAATGATGGAAACTACACAGTCTTTCTCAGCAACCTGCTTAATTGCTTAAAAAATTTCAAAAAAATCACTTCAGTTGAAGCAAAATTTTTCATAATGCTGCAATACAAAGAGAAGAAAAGGAAGTTTAAATCAATCAAACATACTCCTATTTAATAGACTTCTCATAAATTAAATATATTAACTGTACTCTGTCAAGCTGTGATCATTCTACTCATACTGTATATAAAATTTCACTATACATAAATATGTATTTAGTGAGGATTTGAGAGTGCATATATGCCTTCAGTTACTATATACACCAGCAGGCTGGCCAGGAGATTTTGCTTTCACTTGCAGCTAAGTAAGTTAAAGTAATAATACTGCATCACTCTCTTTAGTAGAGCTATGTGATGTGGTGAAGCTGAGAATAATTTCAGGTCTGCTTGTGTTTAAATTACCACCTTAATGACCATCTATTTTTAATGACTATAAATAGCTGAAACACTAGCCTATCATTTACCAGAGGTTACTTAGTCATTAATGTATGAACACAACATGGAAAATAATGCAGTAGAAAACTCCAATGTCTAAAAGTGTGCCAGAGTCACAAATAACAAACTATGTATATACTTTTAAAGTCTGTTTGTGTCTCTTGAGAAACAGAAGAGCAACAATAAATTTTTCTCTCTAATACATCTTTATGACTATGCTTTATACCTAAAAATGCTTTTATAAGCCGGGATTTATAATTGCAAAGATTAAACTTAACTGAGTTTGAAATATGTGAATGACATCATCTGCATTATAAATTTTGTGGGGCTTACAAGCCATTTTGGAAGCATTCATAGTACGTTTGTGTCTGTGAAACAAGACAAATGTGAAGAAAATAATTAAAGGTATTGCAAAAGAACTACAAGCTCTGATTCCATAAACACAGAAACTGTTGTCTTCTTGATATGCATTTAATCTTTCCTTGCCACTATCTTAAAGGATCTGCCATATAAATATTTCTAAGCATCAGTCAATACTGCCAGTGTTGTCATCAATCACTACAGAACAAGTACTCTTTTACACAGTAATCACATAAATCATCTTGCAAGAAATTGTAATTCTTCCAGACACACCTCTTGATCTTTGGCAAGGTCACCTCAGCTCTTGAAGCCTTCATGCAAAGACAGCATATGTCAAAACTCAAAGATGGATGAATGGAAGAAAAAAAACTAGATTCAGTTTAAAAAACTGTCAGAGTAAGCAAGCTTATCTCTTTAAGAAGGAATGTTATCAAAAGTATTTGTAATGAAGAGTCTGATATTTGCTGATAATATCAAGTAGTACTAATGCTTCCTCTACACAGAAATAAATCACAAATGTTCATTTGGAATATTCCCAGGAATTATGAAAAATTTTGCCACAATGCTCTGGAATGAGATTTGAACTTTCAAAAATAATTCTTGGGAGAAATGTTTGTACCTATTTAACAAAACAACAGTCTGTGCATAGACTACATGAAAGAAGGAAATGTGTTCAATTTAACTTCAATTTACAGCTGCTGCTTCAGTGTGTAAGACAGGATTAGAAGTATTATGGAATTGCAGAATGGGTAAGGTTAGAAGGGAGCACAGTGGATCACCTGGTCTGACCTCCCTGCTCAAGCAGAGTCATCCCAGAGCACATGGCACAGGATTGCATCCAGACAGTTCTTGAGTATCTCCAGTGAGGGAGACTCCACAGTCTCTCTGGGCAATCTGTTCCAGTGCTTGGTCACTTGCACAGTAAAGAAGTTCTTCCTCATATTCAGGTGGAACTTCCTGTCCATCAGTTTCTGTCTTTTGCCTCTTGTCCTATTGCTTAGCACCACCAAGAAGAGCCTAGCACACTTCCTTCAAATATTTATATACAATGATGAGGTCCCCTCTCATTGTTTCTTCTTGAGATTGAACAGGCCCAGCTCCCACTGTCTGGGTTATTAATAATAGACAAAACTTTAGGGTATTTAGGGCAAATCTTTGTGTGGCCTTTACGTATTTCCATTATCTTCCTTTGAGCACAAGATACTGTTTTAAACACCATTTTGCCTTTATCTGTCTATGTTAGGGCCATGGCTTTTGCTTGTTATATTTTCTCCATTTAAATGTTTTTGGTTTTTTTCAATGCAATAGAAAAAATACTGAAAGCAAACAGAACAAAAATCTTTCATTGATTGCTGTTCTTTGTCTTCCTTAAAAGTTAAGAGAAAAAAGCCAATAAAACTTATGGAGAAATTACTTTTGAAGCAACATCATTATAAACCAATTGGTAAGAAATGTCTTTAGGTAAAGCTACTTTAAAAGATAAATGATCCACCAATGAGAATTATTTCAGCTGATGAAAAATCAGGGATTAAAAAAAAGGCCAAGATTTATGAAATAACACCTCATACAGAAGAACAATTTTCCTCCTAACATGTTGTATGCATTATTGAATTTGCATCTCACCTTAGACTATCAATAAAGAAGAAATCTGTAGAGCCATAAAGAGACATGAGTGAGTAGGAATAGCCATCTTGGAAAAACCAACTGTTACTTGAAAAAACTTTAATGGTCAGATCCTGCCCAGGGAAAGGAACTGTTGGCTCCTTGAAATGATGCTGAAGTTGCAGGTAAGAGTCATTCAGAGCAGAAGGATTCAGAAAAGGAGTGAACTTGTAAATTATATCTAAGAGGACAAGTGTCTGACTAGAGAGAACAACTACCTTTTACCTTTACCCATAAAATGGAAGGTTTAAAAATCAACACAAGTTCTAAAAAAAAGAACAAATAAAAAGAATAGCTGTTCTGAAGGAAACTGAGCTAAATTTAGATGAATGGTGGTACACAACACAGGAATATAATTTCCCTATGACCGCTAAATATATGACAATAATTCACAAGAGATTCTACAACATACTTGAAAGATGTTACTAGTAATCAATAGGACAAGGTTATTCTCTGGAGAAACAGCAGCCACTTAATAGTCTGAAAATAAAGCCCATATACTTAAATTATTTACTGTGTGATAACACAAAATAAAAAATATGCATAAAGCACATATGTAAGCTGAACAAGAACACCTGGGATGCTGGTATTTGAGAGGTGTTCTGGAACATTTAGGTGCCTTCAATGCAATATTTCCTTCATAATATTATATCTTATCTATACTGCAGTAGCAAAGAAGGATCCACTGCCAGCAAGCTTGATTCAACTTAGGAATGCAGTAAGGCAAACTCATCTGAATTCCAAATAGTTTAAATTGATATATACAAGAGAAGGCTGGTTCTAGGACTATGTCACAAGACAGAAATCAGGAAAACAGATTCCGACTGTTTCCCCATCACAGCATTTCTCTGTAACCTTGAGGAACGACCGTTAAAGGTAAAGATATAAAGAATATCAAATATAATTTCTAGACAGGTCAAAATAAACAAAATCAGATTTGTTTTTTTCCAGACATGTCATTGCTGCATGACAATGTGCATGCAGAGGGTGACACCAGATCAAAAACTAACCAGGTGAGTTCCAGTAAGAAGTATGTTACAAAGACTATGAAAAACTGGAACTAGAAGTCTCTGATGCTCAGACTGCTGCTGTTTCGGAGGGTATCTCATGGAAGATACTACAGCATGTACACCCTAATCTGATACTCTGCTCCAAGTCAAGTAAGATGTCAGACTACACGGATCTTTGGTGTAGCCATTTTTTGGTTATACATCAACTTTTACCTTTTGTCTTGGAAAGTACTTTTTCTGTACCTACTTCAAAATGAAAATCATCTGTTTGATTGCCTTACAGTTAATATTATGTTGCCACAGTTTCATTGTTGCTACTGCAATTAATGTAAAACTTGCTTATATATATCTCTCTCTATATATATTAGTTGTTATTTGGGACAGAAATATCTTTAGATATCAAAGATGCACTTGCACAAATTAGTTAAGGACTTTATGTTATAACGCAAAATACATTTTGGGATGAGCTACAGATGCTGTAACTCTCAGTGCAAACACAGATGCCTCATATGAGCATATGCCATAACACAGTGAAGGGGATACTCTGCCACCTTGTGCCAAAGGATTGGAGCAAAGACAAATGTCAATGTCAATGTCAAAAAGCTGATACAGCACAAAATATATTGCCATAGAAACTCGTTGTCCTATCAAAGTTCCAAATTCCATTGATTTTCAAATAGAAAACTCATCCTGGAACATTGTCATATTACCGTGATTTAACAAGATATACTGAATTAGCTGAGCAATTTTTAATGTTGGTGCACTCAGTCTTAGCCAGTGGCAAATATAAGATAATGTTATTTAGCCTAGCCTGAAATGATTGAAGTTCAAACTAAGCTGATGAATGGTAACATGCTGAGCAGTAGTAACCTAATTGTGTATCTGAGTTCTCAGGTTCCTAAGTCTGCTTAAGTCATTTTGGAAAATTGGATTTTGCTAGTCATTTATAACAAGATTTTTCAAGGTATTTAGACATTTTGCTCTCATCAAAATCAGTGGGAGATAGATGTCACAGTTCCTTTAAAAATCTTATTTGTAGAGCCCTGTACTGCTGAGCAAAGAAAATAGAAAATTAGACCTGCACCTGGAAGTTGTTTTTGGACAATGACTGATTTCTGAGTACAAGAACACAGCAATGACTAGTTCAGGACAGACAGACACAAAAGGGCTCACTATGCCCTCATATAGAACCTCTGAGAAGGACCAGGTCTCAAATACATGTGTTAAGGCTGAGAGACAGAGGTTGAATTGCTATAAAAAATAAGATCACACTTTGCTTAGGCTGATTCCGACTAAAATTTTAGATTCTGAAGCACTTGAAAGCTAAAACACACCAATAATTATGTACACCACCATTTTTTTCAAGGTAATTGTAGCCAGTTGGTTTCTTGGCATCATAGTATACATGAATAAACAAGATGATATTTTATGCATTTTGGGTTTCAGTATTTATGGAAACTCCAAAGTCATGGCAGAGGTGGGCTATGGTCCCTTTTCTCCCTGTTCCAATGGTGACTGGAGAGTCTGACAGTGCTTGGAAGGATGTAGAAGTCTGTGTGTCATCCCTGGTCCTCAGAGGTCAAAGAGGGAAACTGCAGCTCAGGGCTGGGTGACCAGGCTGGCTGGTGTCTGCAGCAAATAAAAGCTAAAATGAACAAATGCAAGAAATTAAACGGTGATCAGGATATTTCCTTATGAGCTATATGAAGAAAACAGAACTGAAATTTTCATATACTGACCTCTACCTTTGAAAATTATCCTTTACTTTTCTCAGTAGTTTAACTTAGAAATGAGTAGGAGTTATACACCTGTTATGTGGGAAAAGAGGGTGACCATAAAGCATCTTTCCTTAGAGTCAGTTTTAAAATATTACCTGAGATGTAAAATGTAACCCTGCTTGTTCACATGCTCAGTGTGCCTACAGATGTCTACACTGTATTCCCTTTATTAGCTACTTAGTAGCAATTGCACTGAAAGACTTTAAAAGCTAAATATAAAAAATTGGAGTATTCAAGCCAGAAATAGAGATCAGTGTGCCATAATTATTGTCTGCATAATATTTGTTACCCTTCCCACTCTTTCAGAAAAACTGAGAGAACAGCAGGGAGCAATGGTTGAGCCTCACTGCAAAAGTGACAACCCTAGGTAGTATTACACAGCATCCCAACATAAACTTGAATTAATGCCAACATTTTTGAAATGTAAAGTATACATAAAAGAGTAAAAACTTTTTTTTTCTTTTTTTTGTCTCCAGGGTTGTGTGTTGCAGGTTTGAGGGACCCAACATAATAAAAGTATGATCATAATTCCTCCATGGTGGAATTAGTTTCTCTCCAGGATGAACTGGAAAAGTTGCACATCTCAAAATACTCAAGGAATGATACTAACAAAATCATGCAATGCTAAAGATTGCTGAGTGTTCAGAAATTAAATTATGATCTACACAAGGTGTGTTATTCTTTTTCTCCCCACACAGTACCTAAAAAATCTTGCAACCTGTCATAGAACCTTACCCTTAATTATGCTATTCTTGAAAAGCAACTGATGCATTACTGATACAGGAATCATATTCAATCAAAAGGAAGACAATCTCAGAAACATTAAAAAGGAAAGAAAAATATAAATGGTAAAGGACTTTTACTTTTACTCAGATATTTAATACTTAAAATAGTTAATGAGATAAATTCCCACTGATTTATAGATCTTTTATCTGTTTCCATGTTCCAGGGTTTAGAAATAGCAATTCAGAAGTAGCAATAAAATAAATGTTTCCCATCCTTTCCTACATCCTTATAGATGAGAATTCTTAGGTAAGTGAACATTATAATACTTATATACATGTCAGATATCAATTTCCTTGTGTGAATGGAATTTCTCATGTGCATTAGTGTGATGCAGGATAAGTAATCGGAAGGTCCTTCTGAGGAAGTGACATTTGCTATCATAGAGTTATAGAAATCACCACATAATAGATACAGTGCAGCATCTCATAAGTCAGATATTAATGTTCAACAGTCACAATTTGGAAAAGAATTTCAGATTTCAATGCCTCTTTAGGTGCCTGGATGCACAATTCTTTGGGAAATCTGATTGTTCCTAACAGACTGTCAAATATGAAAATTATAAGAAGAAGAAAATGCAAGGAAAATCCTCAGAGTATCCACAGCTTTTCACAACTGTATGATTTCCTTGTTGTCCACTAATAATGACCCTAAGTTTGCTATCACTTCAGTCTTTATCACACAGCAAACTTGATTAGTGAGATGGCAAATAAAAGTCTTGAACCTTCTTGCAGATTTGCAAAATTTTTTACACTACAAGGTCCACAGGCTGGTTCTTGAAATTATCATGACAAAAAGTGTTCTTCTTAGAGATGTCTGCAGATGAGTAAAACGCTGCTTATCTCTGGGGTTCAGCTGATGCCCTCAGCAGAGCAGCTTATGAAACTTTTCTGCCAGGCAGAATTCTTTGCAGTTCAGGATGTTCTGATACCTTTAATTTCTCCAGGTCTCCTGCACATGATAGCAGTGGCTTTCTCTTTTTCATGCAACCAGCAATATTCAAAATTTGTTAAGTATAGGGGACTATTTTGAATGAAGCTCCTATTCAAGGTTGCAGGGGTTCCATCTATCTATCTATCTATCTATCTATCTATCTATCTATCTATCTATCTATCTATCTATCTATCTATCTATCTATCTATCTATCCATCCATCCATCCATCTATCCATTCATCCATATATCCATGCTGCTATTCCTCTGTTTCATTAAGAGGAGATGCTAAGTTGGGATTTGTTAAAAACTAAAGAGGTGTTTACTGAATGTGAATTTCAATGTCTCTGCATATTTCTGTATAAGAATTTCTGTGCAGGTATTTATGCCTGTTTTAGAAACAGTTGGGAGAAATCTCCTCATTTCATGCTTCTAGAAGTTGGTGGATATTGTGTGCCATGAAGTGCACTTAGCTTACTGTTATAATGCTACCTGCAATACAGGCACAGTTCTGAGGTATGATGTAAAAGAAATGCAAAGTAATTTTAAGAAAAAAGTTTGAAACTATCACATTGAACTATTTTAGCTATCACTGACTGTATGTTACATGATTTCCATAAAGTTTCATGGAATCCAAAACATTCTAATGATGATTGCATCTATTTACACTAATTATGTAATTACACCAATTGCACCAATAGAAGGCAATACATATTGACTGAAGTCAACAACTAATTATGAAAATAAAAACAACATGAAACCAAACTGGGAGTAAAACTGAACGAGGCTAGGTGTTTATTCTTCAAGTATGTGCAACAAACAAGTACAACTTCTCTAGTTCTTTTCCCTTTCTGTCTTTTACCCAAAAGAAAACACTCCCATTTAGACACCACCTCAAGAAATTTTCCTAAGGCCTGTTCCATATACCAAAGTTGAATTTGAAGATATGCCTAAATGTTGACCCAAATAAGAGTTTAATTACATTCTGTTGAATTACATGAGTGCAATATTGGTTTACAAATATCTTAGCGCAGGATCAAAAATCCTTCCAGAGAAGCATGAAATCTGTTGCTAAGATATGGGTCACTGTAAGGCAGGAACCCCTGACTGTGAAGATTCATCAGTTCAGCAGGACCTGGAAGCTACACTTCCCAGGGGTTTTTTAGGTGCTATCTGTATCATGAATGAGTAAAACTGTTGTCACCTTCTTATAGTCCAGTGGTGAAACCTTAGCCATTTTGTTCTTGTTTTTCTTATGTCTCTTCCTAGGGTATATGGAATATTGTGTTTCAAGAATCCCATGGTAACATGCAAGTAAATATTTAAAAAACAAAATGTCTCATTACTTACTTTAATTATACCTTAATTCACCATTCAAATAAGGATTATACTTCCCACATAAAATCAACCTCAGAAATATTTCACTATATGTAGGTAAAATAATTTAATTTACGATCCTCTCCAATGTGTTTTTCTCCTGCTAGAACCTCTACCCATTTTTTGGGCAGGGATTACAGAAAAATTACAGAAAAAGAATATGTATTTCAAGCATGCCATAAATCAACTCTAAAATGAAATAATTGGTAGGACAGCTTAAAAAAAGGTGTCTAAAAATCACTGAGCTGGTCTGGAAGACTGCTAGCAACTCTGCTTGATGGATTTAGAACTTTTGCTTCTGTAATAAAACCCTCTAATTTATCTTCAGAAAGTATGTCAGTGCTGTCATGAAGCATATATTTCAGTCTCATTACAACTGAGATTTTGGCTTAGTGTGTCCCATTCGAGAAATGACTTGTAGTGAGTTAAACATTCTTTTCCTCCCCTTTCTCCCGAACAGTCTACTACTGAATTTGGGAAATGAAAATTTCTCACTCTTTACTAAGTCATCTCTCTGCCTTAATAGCTTACAGATTATTCCAATAAAAATTGGTGACACTTATCTGGGAGCCTGTTAGGCAGAATCACTGAAGTCTGTGAACTTCTCATGCAGAACGCTGTTTCCCATGCCAGCCTGAGACAGTGACTCTCTTTCCACATTTGCTTGGCTGTATATGCAACACGTGGCACAAATACACCATTTGTAAGCCATATTGTCCATAACAGTTTAAAGGAAGAGACTACAATTCATGGTAAAATATGATTATACTTATTATAGTTTCAATGTTTTTTTCCTGATGGAATTTCATGCATACATGTAGTTATGACAGTGAGTCCTTTAAATACAGATTCACACTTTTGTTTATTTTTTTTCAGTACTAAAAGGTATTAGCACTTCTAAGAACAGATATTGTTAACTTTTAAAAGAGCTGTGGTAGTTTTAATTAGGGCACTTAATGGCATTTGCTAGCAGCACTTCACTGTAATCGACAACTTCTCATCATTTACCATTTCCTATTTTCAAATGATTATGGCAGAAAGAAGTGAAAACACCACTAAATGCAACTGTTAAAGAACTTGCCATTAGTTCACACAGCTAAAAAATCCAGTTTAATGAGCAACTAGATTTTCAGATTTCCTTTGAGTTCATTTTTGCAATTTGTATATTTAAGTAGGGAGAATGGATTTCTAAACTTTGGGGTTTGAACACAGGTCTTTTTCTGTCCTTTCCACAGAATATTTAAATTAAATCTTGAAAACAACACAATGTTATTGACTAATAATTTAATTTTTGCAGTAGAAACAACAATAATGATACACATTAATGATTTTAAAAAATATTGTCATTATTATTTCATTATCATTATTCCTGCAATGCTTGGAGATTCTAACTGACCCGAGTGATCAATTTTAGTTTGTTTTGTTTTTTTTTTCCTTTTGACATCTGTCGGGGAACCCTGCCTGAGAGACTGCAAAAGTAGCCAAGATGACCACTTCCTGGAGTGGATGGATCTGACAAGCAAATGATTAACACCAGAAATGGACAACTACCTCAAACCACAGAAGTTTATGTTTTAAAAGATTTTCTATAGCATAGATAGTGACATTGTATTAGATAGATAGTAATTTCCCCTGTATTTGTATGTTTATTCTCATTGGTGATGGCGACCCGGTTACCGGTTTCCTATTGGTTGTGTATTCCCTATTTTTTCATTGGCTGGCCAGTGATGCAAACCCAGCGTCATCATGTAAGGCTAGCCACGCCCCATCTGTATTCCCCTCCTTCCCTCCTATCCCTTCCCCTACTGGCCGTGCTCCGCTCCAACTCCGCTCCAACCCTCTCCCTGAACCCTATATGAGTCCCGTGCTCCCTTAATAAAGTGTTCCAGCCTTCTTCACTCTACCATGGGCTGAGGACCATTCCTTTGTCCCCAGCGGCACGCGGCAGACATCTATTGCCTGCATTCATTTAAGAAATGTTTTCTCCTTCTCTGCTTTCTGTAAAGTCCATTGAGGGAAAACAGATTGTCACAAGAAGAAAGTTCAAAAGTAAGGGAGTGGAACTATAAATTCAGCAATTAAGGAAAGATCATTATCAAGTGTTTAGTGCAACAGGTGAATATAAATTAAGTTGTCTAGCAATTTTAAATAGCTGTAAACCCATGGTGACATCCTTACATTGCAGCAAACTATCAAAGTCAGGATAGAACAGTGTATTAGGGTATATAATATAATCAAAAATGGGGAATAGCTGAGTTCAAACCATCATCAGAGGCAGAAAAATTGAATAATGTCTTAGGTAACTTCTGATGTTGAATGAAAAATTGAGTTTGATGGTCATTATTACAAAAATATCAAATTGACTACTTTGAAGCATATAATTGTGTAGAAAACAAAACACTTTATTCATGCAGAGGTGAATTCCATTTGCAAGTGTCAAGAACTTTATTGGGATTTTAAGCAGTTGTTAAAGGTCAAGGAATGTATTTTTAATAGAAGTAAGAATAATGGATGTCATAGTGTAGACCCCAAACAAATAACTTTCCTAAACCATGTTCTAACATTGAGGCTCACATTCATTGTATTTGCACTAAATGAACATACCTTCTTCGTATTTTCAGTTTCTAGCCAAAGTAAAGAAATAGGAATCCCTAGATGACTATGCCATCTAGGCTCCACTGTGTATCAGTGGAGCTAAATGGAAAAAAAATCTAGATCCAAGGATTTTTCTGCTTTGAAATACAGTTTGACATAGCTATGCTTCAGTTGCCTTTCTACTTACAAAACTATGAGATGTTCTTATCCCTCATTTACAAGGAATAATCATCCACTTAAATTGGATTAAGGTAAAGCACGTTAAGAGCTTGATGTCAAGTAAGCAATAGTTGCCCTAAAGAGCATCAAGAGACAAGTTTACACTAATGCAAAGATTTTATCAAGACCACAAGTGATCTGATTGTGCAAATTATCATGCATCAGCTGATTTTGGATAGCTGTCAGTGCATATGGTCTTACCTCAGGACACAGTATGGCAAATTTCTTGATGTAAGTAATCACAGGCAGAATTTTAAGCACATGTTTGAATCCTTCTGAGACTCAATACAATCTGAAGTTCAAAAGCATATGCTTAAAGATTTTCTTGAATATTCATGAGCTGCTCAGCTGAGCTGTTCAGTGAACATGCCTCCTCTTAAAATTGTTTGGTAGAGTATTTGCAGGAAGTGAATCCACTGGGGCCACAGACTCAGCCAAGTTTGGTGGTGGTTTTTGTTGTTGTTGTTGCTTTTTAATTCAAATAAATGCTCACAAGTAAGTTTTGCAGGATTTTCTTAGTATTTCTTAAGGGAATAATATCTGCCAACTGGCCTTGCCATTAATAAGGAAGTAACTTGATGTTAAATGTCAACATATATCACTCTCTCACATAGACATGTCAATGAAATTAAAAGGTAAATTGCTGAACATCTGGCTAGAACTATATTTTTAAGAAGTCTGTTCTACTTCAAGTCTGAAAACTAGAGAAAAACGTCTCACCTCTACTCAGACATCCACCGTATCTAACAGCTGCCTATTCCCAAAAACTTTGATTGAACTGGGAGCTTAACAGTCCATTTGAACATTCAACTTGTGTGAAAAGAGTGGTGGCAGGGCTACAAGTCACAGCCATGAATGGAGGTTTCCATGGTTCAGCAGCTGCACACACTGATTGCAGTGACCTGTGCCAGTGCTACAGAGATCAAGCGACCTTGAAATAGGAAACCACACTGTGGTTTCAAACCTGCAGCAATTGTAAAGCAGACACAAATCCCAGTAGGATTTTCTTATGAAATCCAAAGCTAAAGTATTATTTAGTACTTTGTTAAATATTTCTCTCTTGTTCATGTACAGTAAGGTAAGAGTGATGTAATACAAGACTGGAGATAGTATGCCGATGTCACGTCATTTATATCAGAGTCACAGC
This sequence comes from Campylorhamphus procurvoides, assembly GCA_013396655.1. Taxonomy (NCBI): domain Eukaryota; kingdom Metazoa; phylum Chordata; class Aves; order Passeriformes; family Dendrocolaptidae; genus Campylorhamphus; species Campylorhamphus procurvoides. The sequence goes on from WBMV01004528.1 coordinate 393,909, forward strand.
TATGAAATCAGGTTGGGCTGATATTTGTGAAAAGTCTGCTAAGAAGTACCTATACAGTGACAGGACAGAAAAAAGTCAGATACCTAACACGTACCATAATATTGAGTTTTGAATGATTTCTATAACTCAATAGTTTTGAAAAAGTAGTGTTTCAATTAAAAGAGTGATCCATTAATTTCTAGAACACCTAAACACCCTGTATTTTACCAGAATACCAAATGCCATGATTGACAAATCTACACTGGGAGAAAATAGTATCAGTTTGTACTGAAGTGCTGTGGAATTCATTGTACATTAACTATTACTGATTGCTACACGTGAATCTGGTTATTCTTGATCTTATTATTCTGTCTTGAATATCCTGATTAATTAGCCAAAAAAAATCATTATGATACTTAAAATTATATTAAGGATATGGTAAGGTTTAAGATCCTTACTCTTACGGTAGGCCTTGAATCCTAGCGTAGCAGATCTGAAAAATGTGGGCAAGGAAACAGAACTCTAGCCTGAGTTTGCTACTAAACTTCAGTACATAATGCTGTAGTCAGTGTTAAGATGAAGTAGAAGAGAGTGATTTGTTCTTAAGGGTTAGTGAACTATCCTGAAACTTAGTATGAGAATAAAACATTTATGAGCGCTACTCATATGCACTGCCAGTCATGTGAGTTATGGTCTACCTGAAAAGTATAAGTAAACAAATCTGCTAATTAGAGCTAATTGTATCAGATGACTGGCCAGCAAACATAATTGAAGCTCTCTGATTCTATTGGAAAAAAGGTATTGCTGAGTGCATGAGGTAAAAAATTTAAATAAACCTCAAATAGGAAGGTAAATAAGTGGTAAAGTGTGAAGAAGCAATCAACTTCAACATGGTTGAAAGCACATAACATATTAGACAGAAAGGTGTTAGAGAATACAGAGGCAGATGAATACAGTGAGGGAAAATGTCTGCTAGTTGATGTGTGGTACACATGGGTAAAAATTACCGTTTTATAGTTTTTACAATTGTCACATTGTTACTAATATTCCATTTGCAAGCCTCTGACATCAGAACATAGAAACAGCTACTCAAAATATCTACATTTAGATATAAATAAGTAAAACAGGTATGTATATCATTCTTTCTGTGGATGAAGAAATATAAACTGTTGTGAAAATCCTCCTGTCTGCTATCACTGCAGGTAGGGAAAGATCCCTATCGTAAGGCAGCATGGTTGCAATCACTGATCACATGCCTATCCAAGTAATCTGAGGGGCTTCCAATCCATTGCTTATTGATGTTCATGCTCTGAATTACAACGAAGAGCCTGGAAGGCTGTTAAAAAATTGACAGGAATGTTTACAGCCCCATGATTCAGATTCCTTTTCCTGAGAATAAACAGGCCATTCTGTGGAGAGCAAAGCCATCAGCAAACACTTGAAATTTATTAAATACTTTTCTACAGCATTACTCCTCCACCTCACTAATTGCTGCAGCTGCTGCTACAAAAGCGTTTTAATTACAGCTGAAAAGAGAGGTGGCCCATACAAATCTTACAGGGAAAAAAGACCCTTATGATACTCATCTGCGATGTGGTCCAACACATGAATGTTTGCATGACTCTGTGTGACTCTTCTGCTTTCCATAGCCATTGCTGGGTGAATTCTGGCTGCTGTGGTACAAATGGAAAATTCCCATTTTCCTTAAAGAATATGATTTCACCTTTTGCTTTTTACATTATACAACTGCAGAGCTTCATTGTAGGAGCAAGACTTATAATCTTTTTCTTGTCTGTTACAATAAATTTAAACTCAAACAAGATAACCGTGGCCTTAATTTTAAGTGTCACTAGAAAACAGAAACCAAAATGGAATGGGGACAGGTTGGATCAACTTCAGTTGAAGGAGTCAATGAGCACACATAACAAACCAAGAATGTGCTGTGGGCTGCCTCTTTCATTCTATGCTGGGGCAGAGTCACTCTCCTGGACATGGTGATCAGATCACACATTCTGTGAGGTTCGTGGAGTTTCATAAGTTTTTCTTTGCAATGATCCAAGTGGCACAACACAGATTTCAGAAGCATGAAGAAACTTATACTATCCTAGGTCCAAACTGTTAGCTGCATTTCAAATCACAGGAATATGTTTAGTCAGGTGGGACTTGCAAAGGAGGGAGACAAGATCTATTATACTTGTTTGTTCTCTGCTTACCATACCTGTGTCATACACAGTGTTTTTTAAAAGAATTATCAGCGGGGATAAGACAGCTACCCATTTTCTTTGTCCTAGGTCAGGAAGAAGAAACTAAAATGTACAAGGGTTTGTTCATTTCCTGGAGGCAACTCTGAGAAGCTTTGGGAATGCTCACTGGCACACAGAAGGCCCACAGCACAGGATTCCCCACGAGTCTGCAGGGACCCAAGAGGAAAATCTCTCTAGGGCCTCTAAGGAGGTGATGTGAGAGGTTTTGCTCTCCAAGCAGTCAGTGGGCTTTGGTGGTTAGAAAGCAAGACTTCAAGACAGGTTTAAAGAGGAAGCAGGTTTCATAAATATTTTATTTCAGATTTACTCACTAGAACTTTCCATATTTCAGTTACCTCATTGTAGTTTATTTTCTAATACAACATGGCTTTAGGGAATGCTTCTACTGGGTCTTCTTTGCCAGTATTAAAATAAGATAGGTGTTTGCACCACAAGGCCCTGGTTATCCAAGAGTTGTCAAAAGATAAATTTTTCACAATTATTACTGGATGAATTAAAAATATTGTGACTTTTCATCTCCCTTTCCAGCCACCAGGAGCAAGAATCTGTGGCTTGCTGTACCCAGATGAGCGTCCTGGCATCTGCCTTTTCTACATTTTGTCCTGCATCACAATCTTTACATTTCAAGTACTCAGCGATGGAAGCAGCAAAGGGTTGAGATCCATCTTAGACCTCTTTAAACCTGGATCCTAGGCATAGGAAGGAGCAGCTATATAGCTTATATTTTAAACTCACCCAGACTGGGATTATTCTCTCTTATAACCACCAAATAAAATCTTGTAATTCTTTTATACAGATTTTGGATGGAAATACTTGAAAATGTCTCTTATGTTTCAGTAAAAATTTTCAGACTTTTAAAAGCTTTCTATGCATTCTTTGAATTAGGTAAAATTTTGAGAAACTTCTGGAAAATCTCCTCTCCTCTCCTCTCCTCTCGCCTTGCCTTTGCTGTCTTCTTAAAAAAAATCCTGCAAAAAATCCCAAAGCTACACTTTTCCACACTTTTAATATGTCATAGTTTATATTCCAGTCAAGAGAAATAGCACTTATTTGTCCATCTGCCAAGATCAAATACCTTTATCTCATTTTAAATCAGACTGTCACAGAAAATAAAGATGTCTTTCTTCAGGAGTATGGGCAGGTAAATTGACAAAAGATTGTGAAGTGGTGAAGCACTGTATTGATTCTTCAACAGTATTGATTGGACATAGAGAATTTAGTTTGTTTTGAGATGAAATAGCAGAACAAAATTAGTAAAGCGGTCTGCTTTTTTATCTGGAATAATATAATTAAAATTATTGCCTGGCTATTTCTATTAGTCTGCTTTTCCCTCTTTCTATTTGTAGCTTTACTATTTGGAAAATAATATTAGAGACATGTTAAAAACTTACTTAGAACTAACATGAAATCAGGTAGTTACCAGGAGTCTCTGGATAGTTGCAGTATTCAACAAATTGAGTTTTTCTGAATAAAAGTCTAATCCAAAAACCTTAGGGTGAATGGAAAGTCAATGATCCCTGTAGCACGTGGGAACAGAATTTAGTTTTCTAACATTTTCAAAACTATGCCATACTGTTGTTTGCCTGTTTCTCTTTCTACTATCCAGACGGAAAAATATCTTTAAAATGAAATAGAATAAGTAAAGAAATCCCAAACCAACTACAAATATATATGTTTATGGAGATCAATATTCAAACTCAAACTTCTGAAATTCCAATACCAGCAAAGAATGGAAATTAGATACTGAGCTATCATTTATAAACATAATTAAACATTTAGGTATGAATACGTTCATTCTATAAGAAATTTCTGTATGCTGTGTATGTTACTTGTGAGGGGTTCACCTTATTTTCATACAGTTTTCTTTTCTCCTCTGGCTATGCTGCTTTATTTATTTTACTTTAAGTCTATGGAACACTTTTATGAACTGTGTTCCATACATGAATTAAAACCTGTGTACATAATGCCTGAAGTGGTGAGATCCATTCCTCACATCAGACAACTAATGAGACACCGTGACTGAAAAACTGCCACTATATTTCAGAAGACCAGGCCCTTTTTCTTCTACAAATCATGCACTTTGAAAAGAGAGAAATTATGATGTCTGATTTTACAAGAGCTGTTAAGAGAACTGAAATAAAACATCTCCTATTCGTGCAATAATGAAACCACAATATGATTATACAGTAGTTAAATGTATTTTAGTGTGTAATACACATCTGATAAATTATTTGAAGATTAATAACCACGTCTTCTTTATAACAGTGGTATGACAGAGATGAAACACTGGGCTCCACAAATGAAAGGTTATAATTCATTTGCTTCTATGCTCTATACCTGCCCAGCATCTAAGGGATTTACAGAGTGAAGTGCAGAATGGTTCAAAGCTGAATAAATCTGTGAATTATTCTCTGAACAAAGTAGTGTATTTGCTCTTAAAATTCATGCATAGATAATTACAGAAAACAGAATACAATGCACCAACTTGGGTACAGATCAAGTTCTGAATTTTCTGTGATCACAGCTAAGTTGAAGTACCATTACTTTAGAAAAGGATTGCAGAATTATTGTACTCTAAAATAGAAATAATTCAAATAACACCATTATATAGTATATGTTATTATATGTAAAGCTTGTTATTCCATCCCAAATGTACTGATCATTTTCCTTCTTAGCTTAGTTCCTTTTTCCCTTCACTTAGTGAAACTTAAATTATATCAATTATGTTTAAAATGTTGAATCATACAACCACAGAACACCAGGTTGCAAGGGACCTCAGGGATCACCTGGTTCAACCCTTCCTGGCAAAAGAACAGTCTGGAAAAGATGGTCCAGCACCCTGTACAGCTGAATCTTAAAAGTATCTAATGCTGGGGAATCCACCACATCTAGATGTGAGTATGTTCATGCCAGGTAAAGACATTCTTGTATTAAAGTATTCAGTAGCACACAATAATGTACCTAACCATCTTGCAAAGCCAATTGAGTATTACTATTCACCTTTCCTGATGCAGTTACAGAATCCATTGAACCTTCATGTGATAACAAACTCTCACTTCTTTGCTGAGATGTTACTGCTTCACGTTTGAGATCTGACAAGAAACATGAGCATCTGGGTCTGTAACAGGTATGTTGTGCTGTTTATCTGTACTATAAAATCTCTAGTCCATTTTTCAGGTATCAGAGTGCAAAATCAATGCAAGGTGTTAAGAAAGGAAAATATATGATAAGAAACTGTGTTTATCAGAGGTTAAAAGAGACGATAAATAGCAAAATATTACCATTAAGCAGAATCTGAAGATATAACATTTTTCAAGTGTAGAAGCCTGCACAGTAAGGAGTTAATGAGTTGCTATGCTTCAAAAACCATTAGCCATTCAAGCAGGCAAGTTAAAACAGGATGTGGCTGTACACAGGTAGAACAGCACCTTGATCCAACAGTGGAGGATCCAGACCACCAAAGACCCTCAAAGTCCTCTGACCCATTCCTGGAATGATCCAGGGGAATGACTGTGCATGCTAACTCATTTGCATAACAAGTGAGAAAACTTGCCTCAGGGCAGGGAAAACCTTTTTTATTATCAGATAGGGGCAAAACATATATCAATTTCCATGTCAAGTGTGTAGTTTGCTAATAAAACTCTGTGAGCTTTTTTAGACTCTTCTGACTTTTGCCATTCTTTTTCAACCATGAGCATCTACACATCTTGGCTGTTCCTTTCCATTTAGGAGTGGGACCCAACACTTGTACTGTTGTCATGGAGATTATGCTGCTGTGGATGGGAGGGTCGGGGTGGGATGCCACCACTCTACCATGAATAATGGGAGGGGAATGGCAGGAAGTGATCCCTTAACTGTTAAGGTTAACGATCAGGAGGGATCTGAGCAGTGGCAAGTCATGGTGACCCAGGAAAAGTCAATGTTTGACTGCTACACCATTTTGGAGAGACTGAGAGAATATGGTGCCTGCCTGACATCACTGGGCACATAATGGGAAAACAGTGAAATGGGATCTGCATTGATTTCTTTGCTACTTTTTGCTTACCTCACAGAGGAATACATTTGTCTATGACTGCTATGATATATTTCTATTTTAAACACAATTTTCCAAAAGATCTTTCCCTGAAGTTTTCTCTTGATAAGAGGTTGCAGTCAAGGGCAAATTTCAGAGTTGCTGTTTGACTAACCGTGACATCTTTATCTCCAAGGTGATACCTTTACAAAAGGTCAATTTCCATGTAAGATTTCTTCATATTTTGTAAGAACCCCGTGATCACTTCTGTACTGAAGCAATCTTTAGGGGACATGTGGGTTCCTTCCTCTGCTTAAGGGAATTCAAAGGCCTTTTTTTGTAGCCTATTTTCCCAGTTCTTTTTTCTGGTTTTGTTACTAAGTATTAATGTTCTCAGTTCACCTTATTGTATTCAAGTACAGTCACACAGAAAGTGAAATCAATTTTTCTTTGTATATTTCCACTTCAGATGTCAGGTATTAAGACTACTTGCAACTCTTGGGCACTAAAATTAAGCTTGTTCTCCTTGATACCTGCAGAAGTAGTAGAAACTGAATCAGCAACAAAGAAAGAATAAATGATTTCATCAGCTAGTAAAGAATAAAGAGCAGCATCAGCAATGCCACAATAGTAGAATTTTCGTTGTTACAATAACATTATGAGAATTCACTTAATAGCATGATTGTTAGCAATACAAGATTTCAGAGCCAAACAAAGAAGAACACTAAAGATCTTTAAAAACTCTTAAAATATTAACTTATTCAGAATTAAATTTTGTGTCGATTTTCTAACTGTGTACCTTGATAATAACCACTGGGATTATACAACTGGAAAGCCATCCAGAAAGTAAACCCTATATTTCTGATTTAATCTGATTTTTACAATATTTTTTATTTTTATTTTTTTTAGTCAAATGGTACTATACTGAAATAAAGAAAAATTGCTGCTTGTTCATGAGTTCAAAGTAATTCTGCCAAAAAGAAAACTGTGAACATTTAGTCCTACACCTTGCTTTATATAACTACAGAATTACTCTAAATTATGTCTTGCTATTACTACTAATATTTCCAGTAGCTGTGGTTGAAATAGATGCATTTTTTATAATGATTATTTCATTTCATTGTTTCAAATTAAAACACATAAACTACATATTTTGATGTAATTCTAAAATTACTTTCTAGAGTATTTGAAAAAAATTATTTCAAAAACACTTCTTAGTTAAAATAATACCCAGATGAGCTCCCTATCAAGTCACCTCATTTATGGCCACCTTTACAATTTGGAATCTGAAAGTCTTGATTGAAATGTGATCTTCTGTGTCTTTGTGACTCCATCAGCACAGCAAGAATCAAAAAACCTCTGAGGAGTTCGCTTAATTTAGCACTTGCAAGGTGTCAGGTGAATTTGCAACCAGCCCCTAAACCTCACATTCCAAAATGAGAAAAACAAGCAAACAAATGAAAAATCCAAACCCCAGGTAGTCTTATTTGGTGTTTAAATTTGTGATTCTTTGCTTCTCAGATTGTGATATATTTTTTCAACTGAACTAAAAGACTCCCTGCTATCAAATTTCTCTGATTTTCTCCTTATAACATGAATGGACAAAGATCCTTCATTTTCTTTCTGTGTATATTTTCCATCCACTTCATTGTCCCTTTATTATTTCAGTGAAGCTGACTAATTTTTTGATATCCTTCCTGGAATTTTAGTGACAACTGCACACAGTAGCCCAATAGAAATGGTTTCAGTCCAACTGCAGACATGCCTATCAGTATATTTTCTCAAAAATATGTATATATTTTACATGTATACATCATCTTCATGTCTTCATCCTCAATAAGAATAGCATAAACACTGGTTGTAGAAAATGTATATAGAAAACACAGACTCCAAATGTTGAACTGGTCTTGGTTCATAGAATGCTCTTTGGAGAGTGAGCAAGGGGGAATTTGATCAAGGGTTAGAAATGAAAAATATTTCCTGTACAGTTATCTTCTTATAACTTCTAAAGTTAGTGTTTTATATGGTTTTAGGAAATTCCATCAAATAGTGAGAAAAACCTATTAAATCAATTGTAATATGACTGTGTGGCCATGTTCTTTCCATTGAGTTTACCACTGAAAAAGGACCATTAGATCCCTGCATATGCTTACATACCAGTATATGCTGAAGCCAATGATTTATCCTTTGCTGAGGTACAAATTGAGTTTGGTCAGAAAATATCTTCTTTAAAAGAATACAGACTGGACCTGAAGACATATGGCCACTGAGACTAGTGGTTTCCTGTAGTTTTCTCTGGCAATTAGTTAATATCACTGTTACCAATTCTGGCCCAGTTTCCTATCTACTTTAACTATCTTCCAGTTATGAGTTCAATTTTTTTTTTTCATGTTAAAGAGACTTTTAATCCTCCATAGTTTCTTCGTGGGAAGAAACTAATCCTCTGGCCTGCAAGTCACCTCTCAATTTGCTTGTGAGAAGCTAAACAGCTCAGTTTTAACTGTTTAACAAAATTTCTCTTTATCCACACAAATAATTGTCAATACAGTGTTGTAAACAGGCTATACATATAATGAACTTCTAAGGTATAAATGCAATATACACCTTCAGCTAGAAAATGCTATTTATTCCAATATTGCTATGGAGATGTGTTCCATTCCAAGATATCATATAGCTGTAGTGCAACATGTCATCTAAGAGGAAGTCATGGATTTTCTGAAGTGGCAAAATTCCTACCAACATTAAAAAGAACAAAATTTCCTTCAAGGGGAACTGCAATCACACACATGGAGAGAAACAAACACTCAAACCAACTGGAAATGAAAGTGAATTTCTAAGATTTCTAACATTATGCTTGTAAACAGAACAAAGATGGAGCCTCTGTCACCTATACTGCATGTAGTTACATTGATGTTCTGTAGTAAAAAATTATGTACATGTTCTTAATGAAGCAGAATTATAGGTTTTTTTTTGAAAGACAACCCCTTTCTGGGGAATTTTATTGAGAAAATTTTGAACTCTTGCAGCACCATCAAAATCAGAAAACTGAGTAAAAAGCAGTAAGGTGTGGGAACTTAAGGAAATAAACAAATCTACCAGTGCACAAATTCATTTTTGTAACAATAAAAACTTCAGTGTTAGAAGCATCAATGAAGTTTCCCCATTTCAGGCATGTTTTGTGAGTCTTATGTATGTCTACTGCAGTCAAATGATCCCATATTGCATATCTAAAACTAACTGTTCACTTAAATGATTTCTTTCTACTTCCCAGACCACAAAGAATTATAAAAATTTAGACAGGAAGGGTGAGATCCCTCCCACCTAAATTTATACATTTACTATGCAGATGATCTGCAACAGACAAATCCATCTAAACTCTTTGCAGGGGGTGAGAGGAATGTTACCCAGATGTCCCATTGTGTCTAACACAGGACAGAGGGACTGGTAAAAAAATTCATTGCTGAATATTCTTTTCTCTTGACCACAAGTAATTGCTAAGTGGGATATAAGCAGGCATGTTATGGATACCAAAACTGATGAGATGGTCTTCATCTGTATTGATAGTCGTCCCCAAGAATTTTAATTGGTGGGAGAAGTAATTGAATGTCCTGGGGCCAAGCTGGGGGCAGGGGAGAAATGTGTATTTAGGAAATATGATGAAAAAGGAAGTACTCATCAGTCTTCTCTGTGCTTGAAAATGAAAATTCCCTTCAAAACATCTCCACCACCCCTAACTGCCTGAACTAGATACAGAATGAAGATAAAGTAGACAGATGTTGAAGTGACTTCAGGAGAAGAAATTACAGATTGTGAAATTCTTTTTCCTCTTTGACAGCTGGTGTTTTCACTCTGGCTAATTTCCAAGAGGGTGCAAGGAAAGAGGTATATATAAAGTATAGCAGTAACCTCCCCTCAGGGCACAGTAGATCATTATTATAGTCAAGAATTTACAGCTGTATAAGTGTGTGCAGAAGATGTGCAAGCTGAGGTGAAGATGGAAGGTTAAAAACAGTTTAATGAAGAAAATCTATTATCTAGTCCATGAAGAGTGCCCAGTCTATGTTCTGCTTTGTGACAATTGGAGTTGATTGGACTCACTTGGGAACGACATTTCCCTGCATTGGAACAAATGTTCACAAACTCCATTTTCTGTGGCAGTCCAATAATAGTCTGGTTTGGAAACCAAGTGTCAACGCTTAACTGTTTTCAAGACAAAATATGATTGCCTGTTTGCCTACCACCCCAGGGAGTAGAGCAAGGGTTAGGGATCTTTCATTGTCAGACCTCTGGCTGCAGCATGGGCAGGCTTCCCAGCATGCAAGTATGTGAAGGTTATCAATGAAACTGCCATGTTTGCAGTGGAAATGCAGCTGAAGTTCTCCTAACAAGTGTAATAGTTAACAAAAAGCATTGCTGCCAGTTATCAGAAGGCAAAAAGGGCAAACATCCTGGTAATTAGAGGCCGATCAGCTGAGATGGCTAGAACTCTAATATTCTAAATTAGCAAGGGATTGAACGGAATTTGACTAATTATAATTAGAATGTAAGCACTTAACTGAGAGAACACATGTTCTCAGCTCAAGCAGACATAGATGAAAAGTAGGGTTTCAAAATTATAAAGGTAAGAAGTAAAAAGGCTTGCTCTGATAGAACTATGTTTGCACTGAATTGACACAGGTTAAAAAGCTACAGTTTCCACATAAGAACGCAAGTATCCTATATGCAATTCAAACTGCATTAAAATGAAGCTTTTTGTGCTGAGTCTGATCTGCAATTGCACGTCATCCAGAATGGTGGCCAATTGGTACTTTGGAAAAGCAAGAAGGTTTTTGTTTCTGTAAGAGTAAATCAACAAGTTTTAGCAGCCCCTAATGTCACATAATGTAACTATAAGAAAATTCCTTATTTTGTCTGTGTACGTGTTGTTCTATGGTGCTAGAATTTGGAAATCTAGGACATGAAACAAATTAATGGTTGCATCTTTCAAGTGCTTTGAAATACACCGCTTTAAGGAATAAGACCTGATCTAAGGTAAGCATACAAATTGTCATAATGGTACAGATTGAAGGCCTTTTAGCCCATTAGCCTGTCTCTGACTGCTGCCAAGAATACAGGATTAAGCAAAAGAACAGATACACAGTACGAATAGCTCATGAATACTGTCCTTCCTTCTGGCATATTCTTTCAGAATCCAGCAATACATGGCAATAACCTGAGCCACAAATTGCATCTACACCATTTATATCCAACGTAAGACATATTCTCCATGACTTTAATTATTGTTTCAACTTCTGTATATGAACAATCTCCTACTCACACAAACTTCATACTGGATGAAAGCAGCTTTTTCTTTTTTTCTTTTTTAATCAATTTAGATCTGTTGCCTGATACTTTAATTCAGTTTTTCCTTAGTTACTTTGTTGCTATAAACTTAGAGAAATCTTTCTGCCTCACCATCATACCATTCACAATTTTAAAGATAACTCTTTTTCGAGATGAATAGCCACAATCTATTTTGTTTGTACCCATTCAAAATCTTTTCCTTGTCTCGCACAAGACTTGTTACTTTGCAGGTAGGTTTGTACTGTCCTCTATGGCTGGTCCCAGAACTTCTCTGAGACTTTTCTATGTTCAGCTCAAAATATCAAGCTAAGTTAATAATATCTTTTATGAAATATACTACTGATAACAAGCAAAATCATATGTTGACCTTTATGTGGCAATCTTCAGGAGATATATAGGTACTTGCAGTATTCCTAATAAAGATGCACTACAGGTATGTATGGTATTATGCATTTCTTCTTGAATTCTACTTAAATACATGGCATGGCACTTACATAAACACATGATGCCACTCTGATTTTGGTGACTTCTAACCACTGAGTTATAGTTTTAGAAATTTGTTCATGATGACACCTTGCTGAGTGGTAAAAGTTAATTTAGAGCACATCACTATATAACTGTTCTTAGATGTTTGGGAACAGTTCTGTTTATATCACTTTGCACCTATCATCACTTAACTGAGTCTTTGTTTTTACTGTCTAGTCCCTCAGTGTTTGCAAATTCTTTTGCAACTCTTCAGTTGTAATTTTAGCTACCTTGAGCAGTTTAAAGAGTAAACATTCCCTTATTATTCTGCCTTCTCATTTTTTTCTGCTCATTTATTATTGTGTTAAATAGCACATTTCTGGCAGAAATCCCTATGGCACATACAGAAGAAAATCTATTTAAACAAGCCCAGTTGTGCATCTGTTGAAATAAGAAAATATGCTGGGGATATAATTATTATTATTCATATTGATTTAATATTTTTGTGTACATTAAAAATAATAAGAAAGTATTTCAATGTTTTTTTCTAAGTTTTCCCTTAGAAAAACACTGTTAATGCTGTGTACAACTTAAATGGCTGTTTTCAGGTACTGCTGTCATATGCTTTCTACAAAAATGCATATTCAGTATTACAGACTGAATTTCCTGAAGATTAAAGCCAAATCAACTTGAAAGAAGCAAGAACAGTAGCTATTTAAATTTGCCTAGTACTCATAACCTAATATTTAGGAGCCATTTATACTTCTGACAATCATATAATTTCTCCATTTGTATCAAAGATGAACAATTTTATCTCACAGTTTTTCCCATGTTCTGATATCCAAATGTTGCATGAGTATGACAGGGATTATCACAAATTGTTAATCAGATATGACACCTATGGAAGGATAAAGTGTGGTTAATAAAATTGCTACTTAAGTTTTTAGTTTATTTTCTTTATTTTTCCTTGTTTTATTTTCTCTTTCTGTTCCTGCTTGTCCTTGACAAAGACTTCCCTTGCACAAAGGTGCCTTTGCCCTTACCAAATAAGGGAATCAAACTAGATATTCAATGCTACCACGATCTCTTTCACTTCAGCTTGACAGCAAATACCTAAAGGAACAGGAGTGGTCACGATTTTTCCATGATCATTTGTTTAGTCAAAACTGCCAACTCCCCATCTGTGAGCATGACTTCCTCACCACCTGACAGAACAGAGAAATTATTTTCCTTGCAGCTTCAGATTTTCATATCTCAGGGCCAGTATGGTAAAATGTTAAGATTAACTCCATCCAAATACAATGCTGTTATTACTGATGCCTAAGGGTTTGTTTGATTTTTTTAATTTTTTTAAATTTTATAGATTTTAGACGTTATTGTAGATTTAATGTACCAGTAAAATAACTTCAGGAGCTTAATGTTTACACATACCAACCCCATCCTATATCAATCCCTCAAAATTTCAGTAGCTGTTTAGTCTCTATTTCAATGTAGAATTGCAGAGAAGCGCCATGAAGCCTGCACCAGAAGATAAGACATAGACAGAAGGACCTCCAAATCTGAAGCTTTGGAAGGCCTCCAAGGACCCGATGTGCTGTGAAGAAGACAATGACGATGAAGGAAGGGTCCTGAGCCCCGAGACCCAGTTCCCGACGGGGTGTTCGAGGGGTGGAATGGGGCAGGACTGGGGGAAATAATGGAATGGGATTGGATGGACATTATTATAAAATCTTGAAAATTGGGTCAAAGGGGGGGATCCTGTGTAAATGTATTCCTGGAGTCTGGAGGCTCATTAAAGCTCCTGCTCACTTATCTCCTACTAAAAGTTGCCTGATGTTTTATTTTCCTCACTCTTTAAGGTATCATTTCAAAAGAATCCTTTTCATCTATTCTTTACAAACACTTTCTCTCTTTTCTGCCTTTCCTCATCCTGACCAGAAAAAGCAGTCATAGCTTTTACATATACTTTAACAGAAGTAACTGAGCACATAAAGAAGAGTAATTATGCAGACCATTGAGAGGATATAATGCCTTGTTTTTATTTTAGCTATTTAAACACTCTTTGAAAGTTTAAGCAGCACCAACAGCAAAAGAGACAGTTTTTGTTTGTTTGTTTGGTGGTGGTGTTGTTTTTTTTTTGGTTTTTTTTTTACTATTTTCGTTTTAACAGCTTGCAAATCCAAAACTGTTGTACTGCAGGGTCTGGCTAAGTATGTGTCACCCCCAATCATTTCCTGGATGATTGATTTCCTAATTCATTTAAATTTCAACACTGAACATCATTCATCTTAGCCTAATGTTTAACAGCTTTCAAAATACGTAGAGACAGGTATAATTACACCACTTAGTCTAAGTTCTTACCTGAAATAGGCATGAGGCCTAAACTTCTACAAATTTATACTTGCATTTTGAAAGGTGAGATCATGCTAACTGTTGAAATGTAGAGAATATTAGGAAGAGTCAGAAGGGAGAGTGATGGTTTTGGTGCTTTTAGAAACCATTACTTTAAGAGACAATCTAGAATTTTCAGTTGGACATTTTCTTCATTCAGAGTAAACTTCCTACAAACCTCACATATTGAGAGATTGTGCAAGAAAGAATAGCCACAATGCAAATTTAGTAGGCACTAAGTTCATAGAAGAATGCAATGTTACAAAAGATATTGTTAACATTCTGGGACACCCAGTTTGTACTCTAATTTAAAGCAGAATATTTTCGATATATATATTAGTTAAAGGACAGGATTTTAAAATATAATTTTTTTGCTTATTAAAGACTCTCTTAAACTGTTCACTAATGGGATGTAAGTCTAGGCACTGAGTTAAGTATCCCTTTAAAACGCATCCTTGAATCATAGTTTGGATGTTTCCAGGAGCCCAAACTCACCTGCTTTATAATAAGCACTTACTGAGTTAATAAAAGTGCTTTTTACTCTTGTATAGACTACCTGGCTCCAAGAATGCTTTGCAATATACACCTGTCTATGGGGCTGATACCTGAAAATGCTGCTGCCTATCCAAGTCAGATTCCATTCTATTCCCTGAATCTGGAGCAGCTGAAGATTGCATGAGATCAAATGTCAAAGAAAGGTAAGAATTGTCCTTAACGTGTGAGAAAAAACACAGGAGGCTGCCACCTCTGCTCCAAGTAGAGATTAACTGAGGAGCCTAAGGCAGGTGTGCAGACAGCCTACTCTTTTTTCTCACATTCACTCCATCCAGTGAGGCACATGCTATGTGTCAAAAGATATAATAATACATGTCTGTGCAGTCCTTCCTTAAGAAGACAGGCACGCCCCATTCTGTTCCTTATCTTTGCTTCCAGCTAAGAACATCACAGCCATCACCAGTTTCCTGTTAATCTCTGCAGGACTGCATTGATCATAACATTTTTCACCTTTTACCTCCCTCTGGGAGGATGACTCCCCTACCTCTAGTTCCACCTGTGGATGCCAAGAAACAAGGGTTTGTATTTCAAAACATTACCTTGAAGCAACCTGCCTCATGGAGGTTCCATCCTTAATCTCAGAGAGGTAGAAAACCCCACTCTCCTCCTTGGATCACAAAAGTAGAAACCTAGTTGTCTCCTTCAAAGGTGTGATAGATTTAGGAGACTACAAAACTCAGCCCCACGCCAAAGGGAGACTGGAGCTGCTAATTTGCTAGTGATGAATCTGGGTATATCAGGGCTGTATAACCTCATCCAGTTGTCTTGGTGTCAATAGGTAAGCTACTGCGATGGCCCATAAACTCGCTCATATGTACTTCAGCTTTCCTCACCTGGTAACCTTTCATTTTTATTCCTCACACATAGCAGAATTAAAAACTATGTGTTTTGCTGGGTTTTGTTAACATTCTGTTAACTCAAAACTCCTATTTTGAGTTAATCAGATCATCAGGTTGAATTGAGAACCTAGACAGACTTCTTAGTGCATCATGGATTTTGTCTCCTCCCATGCAGCTGATATTGCAGCCCATGTGGAGGGCTGCATGACATGACAGAACATTTTGTTGAAATTGGGACACCTGCTGGGCATTACCATACAGAGTTAATTGAACAGTATTACATGGGTATTAGGCACAATAGACTTTGGTCTAATCTTATGATGTTTTTATATATGAAATGCTGCATTGTGTTTTTCAGCTTCCAAAACCCATTTTGAAATTGGATATCTTAATGTGATACAGGGGTTTGGAGAACAATAGAGGTTAGCTGGCTGCTCTCTCATCTGACCAGCCAATTCTATTTGTCCTCTTGTGGATGCTCCTGGTTTTATAAGGTAATGTATCACAAAGGGAATGTCAGCTGCATGATGCTACAGCTGTGCTAAATCCTTCTTCACACAATGATGTCCATTATGGTGTCCTGATACTAGCAGGCTGAGTGATGAGCTGGACATGGAGTGTTGTGGAGTGCTGAAGCAGTCTGGCAGCCAGCCAGGGACATGGTACACCAGTGTGCGCTTGGTGAAGTGAAGCAGATGATAGCCGATTGCTGAACATTGCAGTTCTCCCATGCTGTGCAGTTATGATAGGGTGGGATGAGTTGGCAAGTGGTGGCTATGATTTTATGGTACAACTGAACTGCATTATGAAGCAGGACAAAATTGCTTAACAGCTTTAGTTTGACAGGATTTGACTTAAGCTATTTTTTTTCTAGCAATGAATTTGGTCAGTTGTGTGGTTCAGTACTCCAGGAAGGCAGCCATTTACTTCTTCAGTAACACGTCTAGAGGTGCCTAGGTATTTTTAGTTTACTTTTGCTTGTGTTTAATTTGAAGAAATAGCATGAACGTAGAGCAGATATTATCATGGGATTATTGTATGATAATTTAGTTCAGGAGAAAGAATATTAATGTCCACACACTTTCTATCTGTGTCTTCTGTAGGCTTTCAGCATTTAATATGAACTCACTAGGTTAGTGCTGTATGTATGGCCACATCCTAATGAAGTATTTAGGCTTCACTGATCATTTCATACAAATGCATTTACTATTACTGGATTACAATTGGCAATCCTTTGATGAATTCCTAGAATTGCTGTCTGGAGTTAAACCACAGCAATGGGGGAAAAAATTCTCACATGAATCCT
The DNA here is from genome assembly GCA_013396655.1 of Campylorhamphus procurvoides. Taxonomy (NCBI): domain Eukaryota; kingdom Metazoa; phylum Chordata; class Aves; order Passeriformes; family Dendrocolaptidae; genus Campylorhamphus; species Campylorhamphus procurvoides. Next base: position 411,063 of record WBMV01004528.1, read on the forward strand.
AAGAGCTGTGAGAAAACACGACCTTCAAATGATCCAGATCCTCTTGCCTTATTCCTTATTTAGCAGTTAAGAAAATAATGATCCTGTTTATATGGAAGTAATATTTCCTTGAATGTAGGTAAATTTTAAGAGATGATGTTTGCAGGTTTTATGGCTTTGGTTGGGGGCTTTTCTGGATTTTATTTTTTTTTTTAGATTATTTGTTTGTTTCTCTGTGTACTTGTTTTATTAAAAAGGATTTGAAGAAAACTACTGTGATAGCCAGTTATTTTACATATTAGAGAATAACTCCCTTAACCATGGAGCCTGCCTGTACTTGTATCCTGTAATGCAGAAGGGAACAAGCAATTAAAATTGAGACAGCACTTTTTAAAAGAAGAAATTCTTCTTCCGAGTAGGAGAGATTATTTAGTTCTTTAGTGATCAAAGACAACATTATCATTCAATATGTGAATTGTGGAGTTGTGGTGTCTAATAGTCTCAATAGCAAATTGCCGCTGAGCTCTACACCAATTATTTCTTCAGTTTAGCCCACAATAAGAATATTTAACAAGTCTTGTATGAAGATAGCAAAAGTATGGGCTATGCTACTAAGTTCATTATCTGAAAAGATAGGAAAAGTCCATGGTATTTCATGAGAATAATTTTAGACTTTATCTTTTGTATTTGGGAAAGTTTCCATAAGATTTTCTCAAAGCACCTGAAAATGAAGGAAAGCATTTTTTTTTTTAATTGTCCAAATGTCTGGCAAATGTCCTTGATTAGGAAGACTACCAAAATACCCACATGCCATCATCTCCTCACCTTTTATCTCTTTCAGACATGAAAAGGCAATTAGCTTTCATCAGTGTCCTGAGCAGTGTCAGTAGAATATTTAAAATAACAAAAAGGTGTAAAACTGTGCATCATCAAGATGTTACTCATATTTTAGCTGACATCTCCACACCAAATCCTAGCAATCTAATATACCATTAGATTTAAAAGAGATGACAGAAGCTTGAATCTTCTTTAGTGTGAAGAGAGTGCCCAACTCTAATTTCACTCAGACTGAAGAGGAAGAATGAAGAAAACAGTAGGATAAACTTGTCCACTCAAATGTATGACCAGACTATCATGTATGAGACAGACTACCTAAAGTATATAGTGGTTCCATAACAGCATAAATATTAATATTTATAAGACATCAAGAAATAATCTGTCAAAGAGTGCTAATGTGCTTCAGCTGAAACCAAACAATCACATTTAGAGAGTCTGTCCATTTTCTGTCTTAACTTATCCATAACCTTGAAGAAAAATCAAAGAGAAGTGGTTAAAAGTCAATTGACACAGTAAGACTGACTGATGTCATCTACCCAGCCTTTGACATGGTTCCAGATGACATCATATCTCCAAGTTGGAGAGGCACAGATTTGAAGGGTGGACTATTCAATGGATAACAAATTTTTTTGAAGGATGCAGCCAGAGAGCTGTGGTCAACAGCACTGTGTCCAGAGGCCAGTGACAAACGGGCCTCAGAAAGATGCCTCAGAGTTCTTTCTTGTTAGTGGTGCTCTAATATTTTTATCACATAGACGTTAGGATTGAGTGCACCCTCAGTGAGTTTGCAGATGGCATGAAGCTAAGTGGTGCAGTTTATACAACAGAAGGACAAGATGCAATCCAAAGGGACCTGGATGAATTTGAGAAGTGGGACCATGAGAACCTATGGGCCCATGAGAAGTAATGTGCTCATAGCAATCCCAGACATGAATACAGACTGGGGGAAGAACTCATTGACAGCAGCCCTGCAGAGAAGAACTTTGGTGTTTTCTTGGATGAAAAGCTGGACATGAGCCAACAGTATGCACTCACAACCCAGAAAGAAAACTGCATCAAAAGGGCCACAAGGTTGAGGGAGCTGATTCTGTCCCTCTACTCTGCCCTCATGAGACCCCACTTGGAGCGCTGTGTCCAGGTCTGGGGCCCTCAACACAAGTACAACATGGACCTGTTGAAGTGAGTCCAGAGAAGGCCATGAAGATGATCTGAGGGATGGGGCACCTCTCATATGAAGACACGTTGAGGGAGCTGGGATTGTTCAGTTTGGAGAAGAGGAGGCTCCAGGGAGACCTGAGAGCAGCCTTCCAGTGCCCTCAATGGGCCTACAAGAGATCTGGAGAGGGAGTTTTTGCAAGGGCGTGTAGTGATAGAACAAGGGGGAATGGCTTTAAACTAAAAGAGGAGAGATCCAGATTAGGTTTTAGGAAGAAATTCTTTACAGGGTAGTAACACCGTGGAGCAGGTTGCTCAGGGAAGCCACGCATGACCCACTGCTGGGAGAGTTCGAGGGCTGGTTGGATGGAGCCCTGAGCAACACAGTTTAGTGGGTGTCATCCCTGCCCATGTGGTGGTGGTGGGAGGGCTGGAACTAGATGATCTTTAATGTCGCTTCCAATGCAAGCCTTTCTATGATTCTATAAAAAGTCAGCATGAAAACTTCCATGAGAAAATAAAAAAATACTGTTTCTTTTACAGGAGTTGTCTTCCAAACTTCATCACACAAGACCTTGGCCACACAAAATAACAACTAGGTATGTTTTCTAAAACTTCCATGTACATCACTTGCTTAAACTTGTATTTCTTTTTCTGGGTACTAAACTGGGAATGAAATTTATATCTACTTTTTAATTTTGTTTCCATTAAAGATAATGTAAATTGTTAAATATTTGAATGTGCATTTATTTCCTAGTCAATCAAGATATGTAGTTTTTTCCTGATTTTCTTCCACTTGTATGTGTGTTGATTTCTACTTTTATGAATTTACTGAATTCTGTGATGTGACATATTCTTCACTCTTATAGTCCCATTTCATTTTTACAAGAACTACCTTCTTTTTTGAATTTCTACACATTTTTGTGTTATAGCTGCTCTGAATTCAGTTGCTAAATTTTAGACTTTAAAATATTATAAAAATATATATCTATACACATACATACTTTAATTTTAGCCATTTTTTTTACATTTTGTACCTTCCAAGTCAGTGAAGAACCTATTCTTGACACCATTACAGTGGTATCATTCAAAAGCTCATGGAAAATATTGAACCTCTATTCTGAACATGACACTATGATTCAAACAGGAATGAAATTTGACTTATATCTTCCAGTAGACCAGGTTGGCCAAGGCTTTGTCCAACGTGGCCTTGAACACTGCCAGCGTTGGGACATTCACCTGGGCAACCTGTTCCACTATCTCACCACACTCACAGTAAAGAATTTCTTCCTAACATCCAGTCTAAGTTTTCCCTCTTTCAATTTGAGCCCATTGTGCCTTCTCCTATTACTACAGTTCCTTCCAAATACATAATGTATAAATAATTACATACAAATAAAATATACTCTCATATACAAATAGATTAGCCAAATTACTGCATGCTCAGCCAGAAAATGGAAGACATATGCTGTCTTTAGGCATGAATGTGTATTCATGCTTATCAGAAGAGACAATAGCGTCAGATTTGCAGTAAAAAGACATGAAAAGTTACATGAAAATTTTTTTTCAATATACATAGCTATGCTGGTAGCAGTTTGCTCCTGGTTTTTTGTTTTCCTTTTTAAATGAAAACATGAAATTTTATATCAAATTATCCACAGCTTCTGTCTTATGATAATTACATTCGCTGGGGAATTCTGAGTTTACTGTATCAGAGAATATATCCTGTTATATATTCCGATTTAACTAAAAGAGTAAACTAAAAGCTGTAATAGCTTTTGTTGTTGGCAGAGAACCAACTGCAGTATGTGTGGCTTATGGATTGGCTGGTATTTAATGCAAAAATACACAGGCATCATAAAAACTCCCATCTTAATTTTAATTGGTTTTATTCTATTTGAAATTGTGCACACAATTCCTATTAAAATACATAGCACAGGATGAAAACAAAGTGACCACAAAAATACTGAAGTATTTTATGGTTTAATTCATGCATCACATCATATCACCTCATTCATAGATCAATCAAAGCATCGTTTGCTAATGGGAAAGATTTTTCTTGTCAGAAACCTATTACTGCAATACAGTCTTTTTGAGTTTATATTTTTTTGACTACACAAAGCTAGGGACAATAAAATCATTTGTCTAAATGCTTAATGAATTTAATAAAACATTTGCAATATTAATCTACTAAGGTGCTTTCCAGTATTTATCTCATTTTTTTTTCTGCATAAAGGTTGAGGAGTTTATTTAAGAAAACTCTCTTTATTTTAACTTTTCATTTTTCCTGGAACTAAAGGAAAATGATAGCCTCAATATTATGTTTAGTGCACAGAGAAAGAAACAGATCTTGAGACTAGTAGATTAACATACTCTTTATTCAGTAAAAGGAAATTGCCTTAGGAAGGATTTGAAACACAATAAATCAGCTTCAAGAATAAAGCAGAACCCTTTATTGTTATGCCACAAAGCTTCTTAAGGATATACTGATGTATTTCTCCTGTCTACATGCAAAAAAATGTAAACTGCAATGGTGATTATAATAAAGAAACATTTTCTTTGAATGTTCAAATAGATAGTTTTAAACAGGAAGCTGGCAATATATATTTCCAGTCATCCCATGGAAACTTAATTGTGACAGATGGCATCCAGCCTGCCTGATGTGAATTTTACCTGCTGTATATTCACTGATGATTTAAATCACTGATACCAATCAGTGTGTTCTTCTACATACTTTGCCTATCTTTCCTTATCTTGAGTTATACTACATATAAAAAAACCCTATTCTTCTGGCATGATAATGATCGTATAGTACAAATGTTTTATACTAGGGCATTTAATTCCTTCTTTCTCTCTCTATTATTTTGGGTTTTTTTGTTTTGTTTTTGTTTTTTGTGTTCTTCCCCCATTTAACTTCTAGGCAGAATCTATGACCTCTTTGGACATTTCAGTTCTCCTGGGTGAACATCCCTCATTCCTCTGGACCCTGTCAGAAGAAGCCTTGCCACAGCTACAGCATTCAGTCCATTTCATTTTGACCTATTCCATTTTTCCACTTTCTCATTTTATTGATGGAATTTGAATTCTTTTTCTTTAATTTTTGGACAGAGTATTTTCATTTGCTTCTCACTTGATATTCTGTTATGGCAGCTAGATCTTTCCGTTTTCCATCTACGCATTCTCCTACTTATTACCATGTTGTCGGTGCTCAGCATTCCTCCCTCACCTCACACACGTGGAGGTGCTATCTCATTCGCCTCCTTTGGCTGCAACAGTCATGAAAGTGCTAGAGTAGGAAGGATGCCAGCATTTCAACTACTGTGTTGTCTAAACCTGAGCAGATGGTCTTCTAATCTCCTAGGAAGAGGAGGCTCAAATGTGTGATAGATAAATTCCTTGAGTTGAATTTGTAGAAAAATGGAGGGCTCTGAAATACATGCTGCATTGAGAGCAATGTTTTGAGGGGAAGCTGAGAGGTACTTTGATTCCTACCCCTGTTTGGAGTTTCATCCTAAAATTTAGCCATTGCAAAAGTGAGGCTTTGGCTGTTTTATTTGCACATAAGCCTGACCATTGTACGCCCAGGGATGAATAGCTCTTCATCCTTTCCACTTAAAATCACAGAACTTGCCTTACTAAATAGCATCTATCTCCCAATGTCACTGGTGTGTAACCTCTCTCCTAGGGCTCTTCTCAGAGCTGTCTGCAATTCAAGGACTGTTTATAACATGGTTGTGTAATCTTGGCTCAAACTTCTGAGAAAAATGCTAACTTGTGAGAAAGAGCTGTGAACAAGTACTAAGCTAGAGAGAGGTAAGTTTGTTGAGACAGGGATAGTTGGCATCTCTGTGACTCCAAAACAAAAACACTGACATGGGATGATATAAAGATAGCACATCAGCAGCACTGAGAACTAGCAATGGAGGCTGACCCTTTAACACCTGCCATCAGGCTGTCTGGTCAGCACAGACTTTCTGCATGCTTTACAAGGGACTGTAAGTATATTAATACTTGGTTTTGTCCAGATTCTCTGTTGTGTGTCATAGACAAAAATAACTGGTTTACACTCTGCAGATGTGTACATCCTTCCTGTGGTGCGTTAGTGGCAAAAGTTGTCTAAACATAGTGACACCGAGAAGGCAGGTTACATACATCAGCTGAGCAAAGGCATCAGTCCTGTCATGGCAAAATGTCAGGTGGTGATTAACCAGAGAGATTTACATAATAACTAGTGAGTGGGAAGCCTCTCCTTCAAAATAAACATCACTGAGAAAAAAATTAGGCCATAAAGATTCTTAATATATGCAAATATAGAGCTGAACACTTTACTGTCATTCTTCTCTCAGTGGTCCCTAGATGACTATGCAGCTAGTACAGAAATGAGAACTTTGAGTCAAGGAAGTAATTTTTTAAAAAAAATAATTAATTTATTTCATCAATTCCATTAATTGACTGGTATGGACCCTTCTTGCCCTAACTATTGAAAAATACTGATATAATATCAAAAGGAAAATAGACTTTCTCCCTGCATTCATAGTGTACCTTAATTACAAGAATCTGGATTCAGAAATTTCTAGGCAGAAGTTTTTCCCTCCTTTATTTGATATGACATCATCCATGATGATCCAACAAGCCATTTTCACCTCCAAGTCCACAAATAAAATCCTTTCTGTTAGTAGCAAGGACAGAGCTCCCTTTTGTTAAAATTTTAGAAGTCAGATGACCACACAGATCTATGAGTTACTAAGTATTTGATCAATCCTTATCCAAGTATATTGCAAATAATGAAGGTTTGTGCAAGGCAGTATTGTACAATGATGGGACAGATTTCAGTAGGATCCATCTATTTTAACACTTTATACTGGTTCCTGCCCTTACATTCCTGAACAGATCTGAAATAATTAAACTGGTATTAAATTACATTATGACTTTGACTCTTCTTTTTCTCATTAAGAGATGTCCTTTTTTGGGGTATCCAGATATGACCAAATCTTTTGCATTTTAAAAGACAAATGTACCCAAATGAACATCTGTGACTCAAAAATGAAAACAAATGAAAACAAATGCATGTGCTCTCTTTGAATCACAAGTCAGTATCAAAAAAGCCTTAAAATAAACCAATTAAGTCTGAATATGACTTTTATCCCTTTTATCACACAGTATTTCCCCTGAGGTTGTTTTCTGAGATGTATAATTTTAGAGTGAAAACATACTGCATACTCTAATTCCATTTGTTTTTTAATATATATGTCATGATCTGCCTTTAGAAAGAGAATTTATCAATAAAATGCCAAATAATTTTTGTAAGTGTCTGCTGGAATGTAGGTGATTTTAAGTTGTTCACTCCATTTGTGACAGAGGTTTGTCCAGATGTCCTGGATTTTTTAAAACGTATCGCGATATAGATTTAAAATAAGAAATGTATATGGCTACATACAGAAATACATGTTTCTGATACAATGATGATAGGGAGTTTTCTAACATTCTATTGTTTTCTAATAAAACTTGAGGCCACTTTTCTTTGGCCTATTTTTAATTTAATACTTTTTGTATTTCTAAGATAAAAGAAAGAAAAAATCATAAAGTCTGTTTTTTAAGCAGATGGGCTTTTACATCAAGTATTGAGATTGTTAGAGCATATGAAAGGGATACAACTAATACCGAAAGTCTGCTGTTAATGCCTGTTATTTCAAATACATTAAAACACTCAATTCCCCATTCAACACCTCTTGACCTACAAAACTAACAACTTACAAAGTATCCAAACAGGATTGAAACGGTTGATAGCCAAAGTATCCAAATAATCCAAGTCAAATGGGATTTATTAGGAGAAATACTTCTGAAATGTAGAATTCTAATAATGCACAGTAAATAGAATTAAAGATGGAAACAAAAAATGCATCACACCTTTGTCTATTCAAGCTGAAAGTAATTAATGAAATATAGAAACAATTAAAAAGTATTACTATTTGAAACCCATTTCTATGTTACAATATGGGAAGTTACTATGTTTCTAAAAGCTATAGTCAGTGAAGATATTGACACTATTTTTATCCACAGTGTAAGTGCCAAAATACAGGTCAACAGTTCCCATGCTGTGTGTTCTTGTTTCATAATTATTGTTATTGAAAGAACAAGAGGGAAGGAACAGGAAAAGAAGGATAAGAGGGAGAGGTTGTTTGAGGTCTTTTTGTAAGCAGTGTTGAATAAAAAGGGCATCTCAAGCAGTTCCTCAGCATTTAAGATGGAGAGCAGAGATGTGGAAAGATAACAACGGATGCAGCGGTTGAGTGCTTGCATCAAGAGGAATAGCTTGAGAGAGGAAATACACAGCTGGTATGAGCAGTTGAACTAGTCTAGGACAAGAGCATAGAGAAGGAAGGGGTTGCAGGGCTTTAGTATAATGTAATAGTTGAAATGAGATCCATACTGAGGAAGGATTCCTCCTTCTGCATTCTTTACAGAAACTAGAAATCCTAATGACAACTTGCTCATGTTCTTGAACACCTTCAAAGTCTTCTGAAGAAATCACGGGTGTATCAATGTGATTCCACATCACAGGATTTTTTTTTTTTGACTGTACTTTATTTTTCAGACTTGAGAAATCTGAGGACTGCCTCACAGCAATGTTATTCTCTTCCGAAAGTCAAATACACAAGGCTTATGTAACAACATAATTAAGATTGCACTTACTGCCTCAGCTGAGATTCTTTCTGTGTTTATTTGCATGATCTATTTTGTTTTTCAGTCACTGGGATATTGGAAATCCTCATAATCTTTCAGATTTTTATATTTACAGCATCCTTGAGAATCTCTACTCAGCATTGGCAAGGCCACACCTGGAGTGCTATGTCCAATTCTGGGCTCCCCAGGAAGAGAGAGATGTGGAGCTTCTACAGAAAGTCCTCTAAAAGGCCACAACCATAATTAAGGGACTGGAACATGAGGAAAGGCTGAGAGAGCGGGGGCTGTTTAGGCTGAAGAAGCCTTGGCAGTGCTTTCATAAACATGACAAATATCTGAAGAAAGGAAGTAAAGAAGATGGAGCCAGGCTCTTTCCAGTGGTGCACAGGGACAGGACAAAAGATAATGGGCACAAACAAAAACACAGGAAGCTGTCTTTGAACATCACGAAACACTTTTTATCTGCCAGGATGAGCAAGCATCAGCAGAATTTGCCCAGAGAGACTGTAGAGTCTTTGTCCTTGGAGCAATTATAAATCCATCTGGACACAGTCCTGGACAACTGGCCTTGCTTGAACAAGCGGCTTGCACCAGGTGACCTCCAGAGGTGTCTTCTGACCTCAACCATCTGTGACTGTGTGAGAATAGTACCTCACAGTTTTTCTCATTTCTACATTTAAAAATCTGAGTAGTACGGATGGGATCCAGATCACTTAAATTCAACAGATATCTTCCAGTTTGACCTGGAACTTTTATTACTAACTACAGGTTACCTACATTTGATCCCCTTCTATTCACGTAAGAAGGTTGAGATTAGAGAATAAGAACTTTTGCACCTTAATATTAACATAATACACTTTATATATTCCCAGTTTATAGGATTTATATATAGGGAGGGGCGGAGGGAAGGGTGTTCATTGCTGCAGTTTTTGTGGTTTTGTTTCTTTGTTTTGTTGTTTGTTTGATTTGTTTGCTTATTTTGGTTTCATGTGCCATTACCTTTCATATTTGGCTTCTGAATTCCCTCTCATTCCTCATCCCTCCATTGCTGTCATACAGAGCCTCTCCAGCCCCTTGCTACCACTTGCCACTTGGCAGGCAGAAGAAGTAAGTAGATCCCAGGGCTTTGTTCCTCTGCTGTTGAGGACAGGCCCATGTACTAAATCTGTCATGCATACCATAGGCTCACTATCACTGCTTATTATATACTGTAGATGTGCATGTGGACTTGTAATGTGAACCCTCATAACCTAAAGGTTTGCATAAAGGTGGATCAATTCTAAAAGGCACTGCACTTTGGCAGCTCTCATTTGCCTCAGCGATGTTTTGTTTAAAGCCAAACACAAAAGGAAAAATTTATAAAGAAGACAAGTGGCCTAAAAACACAGCAAAATTACTAAACGAATGACAATACTAACAATTGTTTTAAACTTCATTTTCTGAAATAAAATTGGGGGTTTGAAGTTAAGCAGTGAGTGCTGTAAACATTAAATATCAACAGACATAAATAAATATATATTTACTCATAAATGTTTCTTTACATCAATCTGCCTTAAGCAAAGTGAGCTGCCTTCAGTATTTGACACTTGCTATTTATGATTTTATGCCTTGATTAAAATGTGTATGTTCATCCAGGTACAGAATTTTGATACAATCTCTGCCAAAATAATAAAGATCTTGTACTACAATTTACACTAGTTGTTTGGCACCTTTTTCAAATAGCAGATATTTAGGCCTCACCAGCTCTACATTGCCTTTTGAAGCAATGCTAAGTATGGAGCCCATAATCCTAATTTAGGTCCCCAAGTTAGGTGCCAGCAGTTAGGTGGTGTGAATACCCCCCTCAGAGAACAAGCCATAAAAAGGAATGCAGCTATATATAGAATGCAGAGAGGACTAATATAAATGTCCTGAATAAAAATGCTGTATATCTATATTTGGCAAGTGAGAGCTTACTCCAGAGAGATGCTCAGGCACTGATACTCCTGTGAGAGCTTCAAGAGAAGCTCTGCACCTCCCAGCACTGGTCCTTAAAAGATCAAGCATTTCCATCTGCTGCTGTGCTCCACCTTGCCTGATCTCAAGTGGAGTTATTACAAGAACAGGGATTACACATCATTTCCCTCTACAGTATTTTGAATTATTTAATTAATGTACTTTATTCCACAAGCTGTTCTATCCATGCTTGGGAGGCTTTTAAATCCGTAGATTGCACTGTTACATGAGCAATCCTTGGAGGAACAAAGTGCATTGCTGTACTGTCTGTGGCAACAGTTAGAAAAATGCCATATACCACTTAGAGCCATGACACAAATAATGGTTCTTAGTCTGATGCATTATTCTAATATTCTTCCAAGTTTCATTATGATGTCATGTTGATCATGCTACTGTTAGTAAATTTTGGAACAGCTCTCTTCCTGCTGGCAGGTATAGTAAGAGAAGATAGGCTACAGCTGACACAAGGCATATGTCATTACAACTGTCAGGAAGCTGAATACAAAAGAGGTTTACCAGCCAGATAAAAATTTCCAGATTTTTTAGCTTCTATTTTCCTGCGAAGTCTCTTGACATTATTAGTAATGTTACAATGGCTACTTCAATTATGAACATGAAATGAGAATTTTTAAAGTAAAATAATTGTAAAAAGATGTACCAGTTTTTTCTAACAGTATTATTACAGTCTTTCACTATCAACATTACAGACCATTTTCAAAGTTCAATTCGAAAACCCATACCACTATTTATAAAAGAGAGTATTTAGATAGTAAAAGTATTTTTAGCTTTTTCAAAAAAAAAACTTTTAATTCCACTGTACAATTTACTCTACTTCTAATGCTTTCCTTTAAAACTGAAACATTTACCCTAAGATAATTACTGCTTTCTGATGTTTAGCAATTTCAATTGCTTAACAAACAAACCTTACTATGTCTTTCAACATTCATTTCCAAAGCAAGACATGCAGTCTAAAGGGGAGACACAGCAATTACAAAAGAACTTGTGATGCTAGTTTAAAGCCAATTTATTCCAACATTAGTCCCATAATTTCAGGACAGGACCTTATTATTTGGGTTCACTTGAGATTATCAATTTTTAAGTGGCTTTCAATTCAAAATGCAGGGACTGTTGCCAAAGGACCTCTTTAACTAAATCAGAGGCCATATATAAAACTGTTTGTTTGGAAGCCAGTTTAAACTGGCTTCTCTAAAGCCAGTTTAACCTTCTGAATTGGCCTGATTCCTGTTGGAAGAGAAAATAATAAATGTAATAAGGGACAGGTCCATAAATGGTGTGTGCATTTTTAGACTACAAACCTCTTATGATTCTGGCTAATGAGCAGGAAAGCAAACATACAACCAAATCTGTGAAATGGGTGAGCCACAGTTTCCTTGTACAGGACAGATCTACAGGATTTTTAGCCAGCAGCAACAATTCATATTGGCATCACAGCCCCTGCTATTTAGTCCCATATTCATCATTGTCTTCCTCAATATTATCAAGAAAATAATTTAATTTCTCTCACACTTGGTATCCCCTTCTGTAAAATGAGTTGACAATTATACATATGTCTGTAATGTCAGGAGAACATTTTTGTAAAATATTCTGAGAACCATTTATATAAAGTTCTAAAAATGTTTTATTGTATACCAGTACACAGGGAGGAAGAGTTTCAAACATCGTAGTTGCTGAATTTGATAAAGGTTTAACCTAAGACAGAGGTTGTGTCTGGTTTTCCTGTTGTACACTTCCAGTGTATTTGAATACTTCCACTGAAGTGTCACCTGCTGGGCCATGTTAATCTTTCTCTATTCACCCTGAGAAGAGGATCTTCATGCTGTGCCTCCCATTTCTCATGAAAATTAGATTTTTTTTTTCTCTTCCTTGTTAGTAGATGAAACGGAAAAAAATATTTAAGATATAAAAGATTTCTCAAAACATGTTGAGATTTCAGCATCAAGGAATTAAACTACCTGGAGTATATTTTTCTTTCCTTACTGGCATCCAACAACAGGAACAGTTCACACCTACCTGGTCTTCAGTATCACCTTCTGGAGTTTTCATGTGTTTTAACATATATTTTGCTTTTTGCTTTTTTCAAAACTTTATGAAATTTCTCGGTACTGTTTCTGTATCAATATCCTGCATGTAGTTTTTAAATGGGCACAGGATTATTGGGGAATTGTATCCACACTACGGTTTGAAGCACTGGAAGGACTTTACATATGGAATGATATGTCTGTGCACCTGAGGATCATATTTGGATTTTGTCTCTGTACTTTCTATAAAATTTACTATTTGTTTCATCATTTACCAGTATTCTTATTTCTTTTTCATGTGAAAACTTTTTAATAGAGATTTTTTCACTGTATATTAACTGAGACTGACCTCTTCAGACTATCAGAAGTTTCCTTCTACATGTTCATTTAAGATATGTTGTCTAGCTAGTGCTTAACCTTCTTGATTTCCTAGTAAATTTTTATTCCCATATTTTTCATATTAAAATAAATGACAATATAAAATATGAATAATATATATATAAAAAGAAACTGTCTTCATGTTAAAATGAAACTATGTTTGAGAGGAATAATTCTTCTTTTCTCTCTCTGATTGTCTTTCTTTATATTAACCTTGTTTAATACTTTCTCAATTGAGTTCTGTTTACTGTTGCATTGCTTTTGCTGTAGGTTTATATTTCCCAGGTTTGCTTATTTACTCTTCTGAGATAATGATATAACAGCAATTATCTTCAATGCTTATGGAATTTCTCTGGTTGTTCCAAGAAAAATAAAAGATTACTAGCAATAATCCAGAATGCTCACTGATTTCAAGCCTCTTAGATGCAAGGTAACAACAGATGATAGCTTGGAATTCCTTAACTTCAGTTGCTACTGTTTAATCTCTAGTTATAGCAGAAACAGCAACATGTATGTCCTCATCCTGTGAGGCAACTTGAGCATTTGGCTTTTTCCCTAGAATAGAAACATTTATTGTTTTTTTTTCTTTTTGAGAACTATTACTATGCTCAACAATTTCCAATTTGAATAATGTGTATTTTAAAATCATACCTGTATCATGATTAAACTACAGTCTTGAGTTCTTTCTGTTAGTTCATGAAGTTATGCAAAGCATTTTCAGATATTTTGCCCCAAACCCCATGAAGCTCTGTGCATCTTTCTGAAGTAATGAATATTCTCTGTGTGATAGACAACCCTAATTGACAGTCAGTACCTCAGCAATCAATACTGATGGGAAATTAAGAACTATTAAATAAGTATTTATTTACAGGTGCACATACATGTGCGTAACGCACACACAGTCACTTCCCTTTTATACCTGTGACTGACAGAAACTGAGCTCTTGCCTGAAAATATCTTTCAAAATACTTCAAAGAACGGAGAATTTTTTTACAAGAAGTACAGAGATGTCCCCATTTTCCTTCCATATACTGGGGACATGTGAATAATTAAAGTTCAATTCAGAGGTGTATAACACCTAATGCAAATATTCATAGGCATTATTTTGATTTTACAGTAGTACTGCATTTGCAATAGACATATGTACAGAATTACACGAAGTGTAGGGCTCTAGAGACTCAGTACACTGGAATATGAAAACCAAATGACTCTAATCAGGATGTGTAGAAAGCATCAACATGTTTATTACATCAAAGAAACACCCAAAATTAACTTGAAATAAGAACAAAATAAAAAGACAACATTCAAATGACCCCAGGAAACACAATGCCATACAATTCAGAAGAAAACTAGGATAGATAACAATAGCTAGAAGCCAGAGTAGTTTTGGATGCACCTGTGCAAATAATTTTTTTCAGGTTGCTAAATATAGGTGATACATTCATGCTTGATATAATAAAAGATCAGACCTTTTACTTCAAAGACTCTAAGAGGTATAAATAGGAAGAGAGAAAAATAGAAGTGTGCATGGATGTATGTGCATGTGGTTTCAGTCTATGAAGATGCAAGCCCTTCTGACGCACAAAGGGATAAACCTCTGACAGGCTGCAGTGCTCAGAGGTGGGAACTCTGGCAACTTGTGCCTAATACTGGATACCATGTATTTCTCTTTTCTCTAATGGCATGGTTGTACATATATAATCTGTGTGTTGTTTCGATAACAGATAGCCTACACTTAGAGCAGATATGATTTCACAGTTTTATTCTTTTTAATTGATTTGATAGACTCATTTCCCTAATTAGGAAATAAGACTGTTAATGGAGAATTCTTAAAAATCCATTTATCCTGATAAAATCAGTCTTATACATCTGGACTGTCTCACTGCTTTGTGAAAAGCCCTGCTAGATGCTTTGATGCCATACTAATTTGCGAGCAGTGATGAGAGCAGTACAGCATGTTAAAGAAATCAAGAAATGTAAGCCCTTATCCTATGACTTTTTGGCTTGAGTCTTGTAATAGTGTATTTCTTCCTAAGCAAGGATTCAGTATAGTGCATAGTTCAGACAGATATATGTGATTTTTATAAACTGGAAAAATATGTTCAGTATTCAAAATGCTTTATTTCCTTCCATCATTTTAAACAACATACAAGGTGTGACCAAAAAAAAAGCAATATTTTGCAGAAAATTACTCAGGAAGATGCTCCCCTGAAGGAGGTCTTTACTGCAGTCTAAAGATCCTACCTAGGTGACTGAAAGCAGCTAGCTGTGGATTAGATGAGGTCAGCAGGGAATATGCATTGGCAGTCCCTGAGTGGCGGATGGCCTTTGGCTGCCCCTATGATCCCAAAGCTGCAGTTCAATTTTCCATTTCAGTTTTACCCAGTGAACAAGGTCAGCCTATACTGTCTGCAACAGATTGATATCTCAGATGCACAGACATTTCAGGGGGTGCATAGGGTTCCCTTACATAATCTTTCCTTCTCTTTTTCACATCTTTATTTTCTTTTTTAACCTACTGTTCATTCCTCCTTACATCATGCATTTTCAAAAGACCTAATAAAAACTTGATTTTAGCAATGATTTAGTGACAGCTGATATAGTATCTTTTTAGTTTATTTTTAAAAGTTAAAATCCTCACCGTTGCTGCAACAGGGTGGTGTAAATGTAAGTTAAAATGTTGACTGATGAGGATGTTAGATACCCCTTCTGTGTGATGTAAAATCATTGTGGCTGTTTTCTCGATGGTTGTTCTTTTATGAGACTGAATTACATCACTGCTTCACAGAAAGCATTTTTCTGCATGATCATGAGGCACACAGGGTGAGAAAGAGATGACTGTCAGTAGCCAATGGGAGTTGCTGCTTCTTAGTATTATGCTGTGAAGACATGCTCCTAAGGGCATGTTTAATTTTGAGCATCAGTGGTCCCACTAAAATCTGGATGACTAGTCACAGGATTAGTGTTCTTTTAGGATGTCCTTGTATATTTAGGACATTTGGGGGACAATGGCATTTACAAGAAGATTTCTTCCCCCTTCCTTCTCTCAACCTTCTCTTTCACAGTTTTATAATGTACTGAAACAATAGCCTCAATCCAGGCATCTCCACTTCAAGCAACACAGGCATATTAGGGACAGCAGTTTTCACCCTGCTCCCTTACTGCAGATGTCACTCATCTTGCTGCACACCTCCATGTGTGTTTAAGGGAAACTCTGTGCCTACACCAGAATCACTACAGTAATGCCTCTAAGAAGGGCACAGACAATTTTGTACCTCAGACTGATGTTTCTGATCATGTATAACCCTTTCCTTCCAAAACTCAGACTGACTGGTTAAATAGAAACAAATTCTGCCATTGACAGTGTAGCACAGCATTTTTTAAGAGCAGCAAAAATAATACTTAAAAGTAAAGGAAATGACTGAAGGTTATTTAGTAAAGATTTGATTATATCCACAAGGTGCAGTCATTTCTTGGAGTATGAAGTTCTGTCCTTAAAAAAGAAAAAGGGCCACAGCAAAAGGTTTCAGAGAGAAGAGCGCATGGTCTTTTGTATCTTTATCTAGAATTCATCTTTTTGTCTGCCACTGATACATGGTGTACAAGAAAGAAGCCAAAACCACATCTCCCCTTCACAGACCAGCAGATCTTGAGAGGGAAGGGGAGGAGAGGGTGGCAAAGAGAACATGAAGCCTGTGTACAGAGCCAACTTTTCTGTCAGACAGAAGAGGCAAAGGCAGGGACAGAAAGAAAGGTTGTTTGTGTATGCCAGCTGTGCCTTTAGAGCTTCAGAACAGCATATGAGCTAATTGCAAATTGCCCTGCATGGCTAAACTGCACTGACAGACAAAAAACTATTTTGCGACGTGATATTTATATAAAAACTAAATTAAAGCTGTTTAAAATGGACATAATACTGAAATGACCTACTAGAGCTCAACACTCAGGTATCTCTACTGTCTTAATCAATATACAAGAGACACCAAGGTCATGCTTCAGAAGCAGCATACAAATTAGAGCCTGTTTCCTTACAGGAAAATCACATAAATCTAAAGAACATACATATAGAAGAAAAAACCTGATGAATTCGACTACTAACAAAGCAATACTTCAGGCCTTGAAAATTCTTCACTACGCTGTTAAACTAAGAATATGGCAACATTAACATCTACGTTGGTGAGGTGCATTTGCTCTTCAGCCCATTTCTTCTCCTTACAAAGGGTTCTGAGTAAATGGCTGCAAGATAGTGGGTATGAGAAACTTACTTTGATCAGGGCAAAGTGGTATCTAACCAGGATCCTACATGAAGAAAATGCAAGAACTAAGCCTATCCCCTGTTATGAATTAATGTCTTCAGATCTGAATCAATCAGCTTGTTCTGGAAACTGACTCCCCAGCATTTCTCTTTTATAAACCTTTTAGCTGTTGAGCTCTTCTTTCCTCACTGTCCAACCTGCATCTGCCTCTGTGAAATCTTTATTACCTGTCAGCTTTCAAGTTCTTGGCTCTGTTACTTCCTGCAGGTCTGCTTTCTTGTGCCTCTGGCCACCCAGCAGCGCTGCCTCCTAAAGGTGGTCCAGTAAAATCCAGCAGCAAACCATGAAACAACAATGCAGAGAGTAGCAGATTAACATGAAGTAGTGGTGTCTTGGGAAGGATAATGCCTTCCTGTTCTCATAATCACTTTAGCTCCCTCTGTGCAATAGCATGGACTCCAAGATAAAAAGCCAGGCTGATCTTGTACTCCAGGACTTATCTATGATGTAGATAAGGTTGGTATCTGCTGCTCTAGATGCATTTAACAGGAACCAAGTACAAGTTTTCTGCCTTGAACAAAGGCAGTTGGTTTTCTGCAGTGTTAGTTATTTCTGACCTTCACTAGATAGATGAATGCAGGGGTTCCTCAAATCCTTGCATGCTCCATGGACTGCCCTAGCTCTGTGTGAAGGACAACCTGCAGACAGTCAGCCTAGTCACGCCCACTTGCATACCAAACTACTCAGTGTGCTCAGACTTGAAAACCTCAGAAAATAACATCAGTTCAAGACACAGCATAGAATTTGTACCCTGACAGATTTTACAAAATACTGAGAAACCCACTCCCACTCCCTTCCTTTCCACGCCATCCCAGGCAGCAACCAGTACCACAGAGCTGTGGGCTACCACTGATCCCATTAACACTGCTTGGCTCCTTATCTGCCTCTGACAGGATGCATACAGCAATCTCTTGCTGAGTGACTGGTGGAGCTTTGGCCACTGAGTAACAGTCTTTGAGACTGACAGCCCTCTGTGCCTGAAGGGATCAGAAATATGTCTGGGAAAAAATTTGAATCCTAGTTCTGGCACTGCCTTCCTGTATGACATTAGACATACCAGCATCTTACCTCAGGGTGCTGTGTAGGTGACTGTGGAAAATAATAATACATCATCCTAAATACCCTGGAGACTGGTTCATACATCCTAAGACCAACTGCCTCAGAGAGAACTTAAATCATATTCTAAGGGATATTAAGCTCAGAGAGATATCAGAGTGTTTATGAGTTCTAAGCTGAGCACTCTTGCCAATTCTATTTTGAGAATAAGCTCTGCCACCTTTCAAGAAAATGGAATGACACAAAAAGCAACTCTGAGGAAGCCCCTTTTCTTTCCATTCTTTGCGAGTTTGTCCGACAAATGATGTGACTCAATTCCAGAGGACTGTAGTAAACTGACGCTTGATTTGAAAGCACTATTGATCAAGGGCAACATGCCTACCTAACAGCTTCATATCAGAGTGTAATTTATGCTCCTATGTGCTATCTTATTATATATATTATATTCCTATACTTTGTGTCCTATATTCAATTATAATCCTATATGTTTTGTTCCTATATGACACAAAGAAGCTCTACTTGCTTTAGCAGGATTAGGAAAGAGTAACAGAAGTTCCTTTAGCTAAAACAATTTCATTTTATGCAGAAAGATTCAGTAAGTTTAAAAGACACTCCTACCCTTTAAAAAAGTGTTTTCTCTGCGCTTCTTTCAAGGAGCCTAAGGACAACAGATCTGGTTCTCAGAAGATGAGAAAGATGAAAATTCAAGGGGAATGCTACTCTGTTGAGCATCAGAGGAAGGAAAGTAGGAACCTGAGATGTGAAGAATGAGAAAAATATCTAGAGAAAAATTTGAGGGATTAGAGGAGTATAAGGCAAGTAGAGAACAGGGCAGTGTTTGGAGTGACAACAGTGATGGGAAGACAGTGGGAACCAAAGCAACTTTGATGTCCTTCAACCTAACTTTGTGCTCAGAATAGCTGCAAATGGAGATTAAGTTGCTGTGCTTCACTGAGACTGACTACTATTTATAGACCCATATTTGTCCTAGTTCTGCAGCATTTATGCATTTTTTTCTTACATTAGAACAAACACTAAAATCTGAAAACAAGTTGCTCTCAAAGTACAACACACTACGGAGAACATATTTGAATTTTAAAAATGCTACTTTGATACTGTGCTAATTTCAATGATTTTTAATGATTTCTAGGCAGGTAGAGGATACAAAGGTTTTAGAATTGCCATGTGTGAAACATTTCAAAACATCAAATTAATATCTCATATTTAGGAAGCAATTTTTTGACCTTAAGGATTGTGCTGTTTATTCTCACTTTAATTTTACTTCTCTTTCAGGTTTTCATCTTGCATCTAGAAAGCACTGTCACTGTTCAAAAAGTTGAACATTTCCAGGCATTCTTATTATTCATCAGTAAAAAAAAATCAATAAATATAAAACCTATCAATTTAATCAGTGTCCTAGCTATCAGGTTTCTTTTAAAATACAAGTTCATTTATGAAGTTATTTTACCATATCATGTATCAGTTTTTAATTAGACATTTTCATCAGCGTAAAGAATGAATGATGATCTATCTTGTTTCAAGAATCAAAAGTAGAAGGTTGTGCATTCACCAGACAATAATTTTTCTGGAAATTTTCTTGTAAGAAATGGAGGAACTCAGTTTATCAGTAATCTGAAATGAAATGAAGCAATCATCTTGAAAACTTCTACATTTAAATTTTCAGATGTTCACACAATCAGATTTTAAATGAATGATGTAAGTAAATCTAAGTAAGTAAAACTAGCCAAAAAAAATTTTAAAAAGATTTGTAGAAGAAAACAAAACTACATAGAACAGAGATGAGTAACTTACACTGTGACAGGGAATCTGCATCAATTCTTAAGAATTTAATACTGGTTTAAGTGTTAGGTGAAACAATAAAGCATGAATTTGTCATTGGCTGAGAACTGCACTCCAGCACAACAATTTTAGTATCTAAAAATATTCTCAGATATTATTCAACCTGAATATGGAGGTGGGACTTGCAGAAGGGAAACACTGGAGCAGTAGACAGGAGGTGAGAGGGGGGTGGTGGGACTGACAAAGTTGGAGAAGTAGATATGAAAATTGCCATGAGTAAATGTAGAAATGTAAGATGCATAACAGCAATTGAGAGAGCTGCCTTAAGAAGATGAGCAAGATATAGTGCTAAGGGAGTTTAGATGAAGGGGTATCTATAATAAATGACAATATGATAAATTAGGAAAAACATGGGTCTTGGTTCCTATTTAGATGATTTATAACCTCAGAAGCCCAAAGGCTCATCTTGTTATTGTTCCAGTAAGGGGACAAAGGTGGAAAAGACTTATGCCTTATTTTGTGCTCTGCTGTGATGGAAAATACCTATAACCACCAATTTATACCCTTATTTACAGCAAAAAGTTGTTGTAATTATTTTTGAAGGAAAAGAAAAAAGACATGATCATCTGGAATGATGCCTAATGATTAAATAACGTAATAAACTATTGACACATCTTTTCTCATGTAAAGAATAGGAAAATTAAGTGTTATAATATCTTCTATTAGACATGAGACATAGCCAGCCCTTTGTACCCTCTTTGAGAAGCACTCAGCTCTCCTGGCTCTGCTTTCCGAGCCTTGGCATGCTCCCTACCCTGACTCACCCTTCTAGTTCATCTCAGGTGGTATGAGGAAGGAGAAAATGGTGGGCATAGGAAGAGATAGGAAGACAAGGATATGAGTGAGACTTCAAGAAAAAAAAAAGGAGAAAGACTGAAAAAAGCAGAAAAACTTCCCACAACAATGACTGTAATTTAGAATTCAGAGGAACATCATACCATTCAAAATTAAAAAAAGTAAATCTACACCGTTTATATACACCTTTTTTCACTCAAGATAAAAAAGGTATTTTTGAATTCAAGAAAAACATGCAGTAATTTAGACTTGATCTTCACCAATGTTTAGATGTGTGCCTTGAATAATTTTCCTAGAAGACTTCTCATTTAAAAGTGTACCGTCAAAACATTTTATGATGTTCTGGACTTTCTGTTCTCTGTGAAAATCCACAGAGATATACTCCAAAAACTCTAGAAAATTTGTACGAGAATTATAGTTTAAAATTGCTTTTACTCTTCCAGTCTCATTACAGCATTTTGAAGAACATCTATGCTTATTTAGTCACACCAACAAAGTAATCTTGAGGGAAAAAGAAGCTCCCCAATCATTCCTTATAAAACAGTTATGCTTTCACACTGATTTTATATCAGACTCCATAACAAAACCCCACAGAAATATTACTGCAAGGATTTAAGGTCTTTTCAAAACAATTTATAGGAATGGATGCATTATGCCTACTTGGAATAATACAGGATAACAATCTAGCAGGGAATTGAATATTTTTCCTTGAAAAATCCTTTCACTCCAAACCCAAATCTAGAAATTCCATTACTTGACCTGACTGTACTATAAAAGGCAATCTCATGAAGAAAATATCCTGTAAGACATTTTACATGTAAGACATGTTTTACAGTGAGTCTGTGGTATGCAATATATGGCAAACCCCCCAAACTCTTAAATAATAAAATAAAAGGATTGAAGATGATCTTTTTATACTCTCATATATTAATGGAGTTTTAGTTATAATGCTAACACAAATAAAGGTCACGGAATACTAAGATCTATAAAAAGCCTTAGCATAACTGTAATTTTTGAGGAATTTATATGATTAACATTACATAAAAGTGACCTTCCCTTTAATGTACTGGTATTATCATTCCCAGTGCGAATGACCTTACTTTGAGATATCTTATCTTATTAAATCAGATCATTTTAGAAGACACCCCCTAATTTGCTTCTTAATGTAATTTTTAAGACATTGTAACCCAATGTCTGTTATAACAGCTCCAAAGCTTTCTTTATGCACCTATAGGTGACCTACCCATACTGCTCACTGAGAGCAAAATAAAGTTGCTCTCCTCCATCAATTTGTATTGTAACAAGAGTTTGTTACTTCTTCACCACAGCAACCACAGCACAACTATTTTAAGTGGCCTCAGCACTACATTATAACATTCTGTACCTGAAGGATATAAAGTGAAAAACTTTTTAGAGTATAGTAGAATAAACATGCAGTTATGTAAGTGAATTTGTAATTTTTTTTATCAAGGTCAAAACCCAAGCAGAAGCAATGTCCTAACTTACTTAGTCCTTAGGTCCTGAAACTGAGTTCTAATCTTTACCAACCTGTAATTTTATATTGTTCCTCAGCCATTTTAAATGAGAAGTAGACCTCAGATAGAGAATCTCAAAAATACAACCATGAGCAGAGACTCACAACTCTTCTTACTTGTACTTCAGATACGTACTTCAGATACCTCCTGTTCCCCACCCTCTTTCCCCTAAAAGTACATTTTCACTAACCTATTTCTCTACAGAGCAGAGCAGCAATAATTCTAGAACACAATTTGCATTCTCAAGTAACCTAAAAGGGGGTATGGACAGAAGGGAAGACAACTGTGTAGCTGCTTGGAATATAACACAGATTGCCTCTAGCAAAGGAACATAAGGAGCTAATTACCTTGAAGGTGCAAACTAATCAAGTTACGGTGTCAGCCTCTCACGTTATTCACATGAATAGCCCAGAGAAGGTTACTGAAAATAGCAAGAAGTTGCTGATGCAACAGGCAATAACATTTATTGGCATATGCCCAAAGGGGCCAGTTCTCAGTCTCAGCCCCCATTCTGTCTTTCTAACCCTAAAGTTCAGATGTCCCACCTAGCACTGCATCCGAGCTGAACCCTGTGATACAAAAAACATATGAAATTGTTCTTTCCCCATATGTCTGTAGCAACCTGCTGCTTTTCCAGCTGTTCACCAATCCCGAAATGTAGCAACTGAAGCTACATAAGGCTTACATAAAGCCTGAATAAACAAATCTATATGTCATGGCTATGGGTTCAGCTGGATTCATCTGTTTACCCATGATTTAGTTTTTTTACACATATCTGAATTATATATTTAGGATAGAAAAGGATCATGAGCATCCCCTTTAATGCCTTGAAGAAAAGGATCATTTGCAGACAGCACCTGCCTTGGACGGACAGCTCTGCATCAGTTCCTTGTAGATTAGGACTGCATTGCCTTCCTTTTTTTTTTTTTTAATATTTACAGGAATATTGAAAAATGAGATTTACAGAAGTTTGGATCAATGCATAAAAGCCTTCCTACTCATTCAGAGAGAAGTAATATTGTTCATTTTACATAAATGGAAGAACTCTGTTTTTCCTCCTCTACACGCACTTTTACACTAATGTAACTCCCTTCAGAAAAGTGATTTACATCATCATAAAGGGGAACAGAGTCAGTTCTAGGACAAACAAAGCAAATCTTAATGGGGATCCTGTGTGTGTTTTTTGGAGTGATGGGTGAATAATCCCAAGAAGGGCACAATTATGCACCATTAAGAGCTGTTGCTACATTAGCTTGAAGAAGCTGGAGGAGGTTTGCACATCACCAGAGCTGGGACAGACAGGTCTGATTGCTGTTTGCACTGCTCTCCCTACACAGCAAGGATTTGGCTACCAAGCATAAAAGCTTTTTGCTCACTGGATACATGAATTAAGATAAAATATAAGGCAAGGGGAGCACCTTTGAACAATTTACCATTTTTTTTCTAGCTGCCATTCTTGAAAGGAGTAAGTACTCCTGCTCTGCTGAAGATACTGACCTGGAACGTTTCATAATGGGTAAGAGAGGAAATAAATTGCCCTTTTCTCAGGTATCAGTATGCACTGATCTTCCCCCTCACTTCTATTTGGCAAGACCAAATCCAGTCTTGTAAATGTTAAGGTTGATGTTTTGTGGTTTTTGTTTGTTTGGTTGGGGTTTTTTGGTGGGTTTTGTTTTGTCTTTGTTCTGGTTTTGTGTGGGGTGTTTGCATTTTTTTGTGTATACGGAAAATTTAAACATGATCAACTGATGTAGCTCAGATGGTGTCAACTGACATACCATCAAATTTGGAATAAGACCATCTATTCTGTATTTCATTTCTCCTTCTGTAAATAACAAGCTGTATTTTCTAAATTGTCCCTTAGGTAGGCTTTGAGTGAAATTGCACAAAATGTTTCAAATCTATAACCTATTATGTTCAATTGACTGATTATATATCACCTGGTGATTATAAATATCATTTAATGATACATTAATCAATAAAAACATTTTATTGGAATTGCTAACGATTTTTTCCTGGTTTTGGTTTAATTATTTTGGATTAAAAGTTATGCTTTAAAGATCAAGTAAAAATTAATTTGAAAACACCTGCCCATAAAACAAATGAGAAATACTTTAACCTGAACATCTCTTTCTTTAAAAAAAAAAAAGTTAATGATGGTATGAACTTCACTTAAAATCAGTGAAACTTCCAATTATTTTCATATAAATATTTTAGTAAAGATTAAAAGATTTCTTTTTCTGTTTTGTAGTTTGGATAATAAACTAAAGAGGAATTAATTTTTTCCTAAACACTTTTTGTGATGATAAGTCAGAAATACATGCATATAATGCAATTATTAACTGAAGTCAATATTTATTAATTGCCTGAAAATAACCAATAAGGGGTTTTTTAATGTAGTTTTCTGTTTATTCAACTCTAAATTTTCAAGGAGATTTAAAAGTTTGTCAGAGATTTAATCACTTTATCAGAGATAAGGATGATTGGAGATAACCTTCAGCTGTTCCTTTAAACTTTGACTTGTCATTAGAAGAATGATTTCAAATCTGTTCCAATCCTGAGTAATTACATCTTTGGTCCTGATTAAGGAAATATGGGCAAGTTTTGGGAAACAAACAAGTTGCCACTGCAATTTTTGTTGTTTGTAAAAAACTGATATTTTTTAAACAAACACGGAAATAGGAGAAGATTAAATTCTAGGTTTTAAATTTGTTTTATTCATAGCTATTTTCTGTATACTTTGCAAAAGTATTAAATTTAAGACACATTGGAATAGAGACTACATTCTTTCTTTCCTTTAAGGAAAGAGGAGGCCAGATTCAGATTATTTTTCAAATGATAATCACATTTTCAGCTCTGCTTTCATATATTGACAGTTAAATTTCAGTGAGACACTATGCACTTTTAAATACCTAAAATATTTTCCTGATTGCCTGAAAACACCTACATCCTGGTGGAAGAAAAAGTAGAAATGACACAGAGAAATCGTCATCTGTAATTTGGAACACCTCAGAAAACGCCACAGCTGGGACTTATTTGCTACAGTAGTCTCACTGATTTCAATACATTTTTGAGGGCCATCTTGAGACCTGAGAGACCAGATTTGCAGTGTCAATAATGATGTTATGATTGTGGTGGCAGACGTAGCCAGAGCCTGGTGGGATGCCACACTCCTGCACATATCTGCTGGCTTCAGTGAGCACTCGGAATCCCTTTGCAGGTGAAGCACAGGGCAGGTCCGAGGCTGGAAAGTCTGTGACTTGCCACAGTGTTCAGCTCATGAGGTTTTCAGGCCAGCTAGACTTTGGGGCTGTCAAGATAGTATGTTTCAACAGGCCAGCTACTTATAAAGTACTGGTTCAGTTTGAAGAACCATACTCAGTTTATGGTTAATTAACTGCATAAATGTTGGGTAATTGTATGTATAAAAATAGTTACAGAAATTAAAAATAACAGCACTGCAGGTATAATTTCACATTTAATGAATTATTATTAGCTTTGTAGAGTTGCTAATTTATTATAGAAAAATGCCTTTCTTCAAGCTGTAGATGCAATCTGAAAGAGATATATTGGTTCGCATTCAAAAATGATGCCATAAAAAGAACTAACATGTTTAAGATAAGACTGCAATTTTACATATTTTCTGATATGTGGATCACTAGACGAGGTGTTTGACATGCGTGTTGATTTATAGCTTAGTGCTTTTAGTAATAAGAAAGTTATGGGTTTTAATGTACTTTTTGTGGTACTAATAAACAAAATATTTATTAAGTTCCGTTTATCATTTATTTGATTCACATAGTATTGCTAGATTCTAGGACACAAGGGGGCATGTAAACATCCAACAGATGGTTTTGTTCTACAGTCAACTTTGTATTCCTTTCTCATGCTAAAACATAGCTATGCATGTGTCTCAGCACGAAATTCTGATTCATAAACAACAACAGAGTTATGCTGTAGAGTCTGATTGAACCATATTCTCCAGGAATTTACACCTCATCAATGATTATAACAGTAAGACAGAACAGGGAATAAATTTGATGACATGTGGAAGCAAAAAAAAAAAGAGCTAGTAGCAGATTAGTGATGAATAACATACCTGGCTACTAATTTCTTACAGAACCTTTAGCTGCCACAGAGATGTATATTTATGAGAACCTAGAACTGCTGCCCCTGTGTAACTTTTACATCAGAGTTTTCAGAACACTTCAAATTAGAACTACAAGGTCAATGCCCTGGACATCAGCTAGATATCACTGCAAGTGATCTTCATATCCATTTTGAGTCTCTGTTTATATAATCAGAGGAATTACATTTTTATTACTTATTCCCACTATAGTTTTGCCTGTATTCTTCTGTTAAGGTTCTACAAAACCCAGCAAGACCTCAAGAAAATCTCTTTAACTGGAAATAATGAATGCTAGAAGATGCCTACATCTACATTTATATCATATATCTTGATCACTCCACCAGTGATCCAGCTTACAGTGAAACAGAGCTGGTTTGACTGCTTTAGCCCCTGGTAAAGCAGTTAACCTTATGGTGCTGAATCTTCTGAATATTATTGGAACCAAATATTTTGCATTTAGAACAGTCTGTCTTACTTTCTCTAGTGACTATTACAATTTACTAGCCATTTATTTCAGCTTTACTTTATTTTCAGCTATAAATGAGCTGTTCACCTAAACTGACAAATTTTCTCCACTGATTAAAGTGGATAACATGAACCATTTTCTGCAGAGAAATGTAACATTACAGCTATGATTATATCACCCCTTCAGTCTCTAAAAGGCCTTTTAATGTGCCAAAATTATTAGAAAGTCCACATGTTTATCAAAATACCGATCAGCTAACACCAGTCATTGAGGGGGGAAAAAAATGAGTTGTTTCGGAAGAAGTACATTTGGTTTGAATTTCTCTGTACTTAACAACAGAAGATATATAATAATGTCTCAAAAGATGGACATTCTTGGCATTCACTCTAGCTTTAGAAACACTATTCTGCTCTGCCAAGGGAACTCTCCGTTCTTTCTCAAGACGGATATAAAGGATGAGAAAATGGGAGTCCAAGCCTTATTCCTTGGGTGACCAGAACCAGAGCATTAGTCAAATGCATACAGACTGTCTCCATTCTTTTTGTGCTTTGATGCTTTAAAAGGAAAGACTGATTCAATTACCCATGCTGTAAAAGGATCACAGACTTTTATACTTCCATGTGATCGTTAGCAGGATGTGGATTTCAAGCCCATGCAGATGTCTAGTTCAGGATGCAAGCTAGATTTTCTTGCATTTCTAAATTTGCTTGCATATCTTAAAAAGCACTGCCATTTTAGGTGTACTTGGATGAACTCTACATAAGAATGTAGTTCCACACAGGCTGGCACCATGCTTGCATCTGATAAGCAATGATGGTATGTTTCTGCACCATAAAGTTATCTGGCCTTGAAGTGCAGGACAGATTAGTTATTTGCTTTTGCAGCACTTAAGTAATTGTGCTGTCTTCAATCTAGAAACCTTTAGACAACACTAACATGTGGGTTAGAGCCGTGTTTTACTGAGCATAAGAAATACAACTCATGAGCTACAATATTTGTTCAAAACCGGGAAATCAAACTCCTTTAGGTATGAATCTACAGAACGGAACACAAGGGTTATGACAGAGATTTTTTGCCATTCTTAGAAGAACTGTTACCTTGTAATACAAACCAGTGTATCAGTAATAACTCTGCATTTTAGAGAACTCAAAGAAAAATCTTAACATAACCTGTACCATGCAGTAAACCCTTCCTGGTGGACTTAAACCTTTTGAAAGTCCTGTACTGAAATCTGTTTTCACATCACACTTAAACATGGCTGTTTCCATGTTAGAGTAAAATCATGATTTTATGTACATTACAAAAAAATGAGTAAGTAAAGAATTCCTGCCTCCACCAGTCTCTGACTCCTGCATTCTCAACCTTATTCTCAGAACACTGAAATAAAATTAAAACATCTAGATTTAAATTGATTGACTGTACATTGTGATTTCTTCTACTGTCTTTACAGCTTTGATTTTTTTTTCCCTAAGTTCAATACTCAGTAATTTACAAAACCCAAAATGCTGCTTGGTAAACAGAAATTAAGGTGATGTGAGACAGTGTCTCTTATTGTTCTTCTTGGGATCAAATGCACTGTAAAGCCTACTGATCCATGGTGGAATAGGCTATCAGACCCTAAGGGGTGGATCTGTTTCACCTCATTTTAATCATCCTAAAGTTAGTTGCTTCATAAACTTCAGTTATTTATGCTCCCTTTCTAATCAAGAGAGAGAAACAGATACTTCCAGAGGGTAATGAAAAGAATATGCACCCTCATAAGATGCCTTTCCCCTCCTTCAGTAATGGAAAACTTTCATGATTTACGTAAAATATCTACACCCATATCTATAATCTTATTAACCCCAAGCTAAAACCTGAAGTTAAATGCTTAAATATGCCATGAAATTGTGTAATGCTAAGCTTATTTACATTTCTTTTTATGGAATCCTGGTGCATGGGCTGAAAAGCAAAACTTCAAACAAGTTACAGGCATAAATCATGTACTAATTCATGTACCATGAATCACGTGTCAGTTTTGTTGACAAACCTGTGCCTGTTTGTACGGATGTGGCTTTGATAGAAACTTCTATCACAATTTCTATTTTGAGATAATTGAAGATGTACTTGGAGATTGTTAAGGATATTAAAGCCTGAAACTCGATTGTATCTTCAGAATTACAGAAAGACACTGACTCATTAAACTGTTTAGGAGCCTCTTGTGTCCTTTGTTTTATTATGAACAGGAAAGCTATGAAAAGGAAAAAAAAATCTGATTTTAGATCTGCTAAAGAGGTTAAAAAGTAGTGCTTAGTTTAATCAGTTTTAAATTATTGTCTTTCTATGACTTTGACTTGTGACTTTTGATTTTCATTTGGCATTCTGTTTGGACGCTAAGTCACTGGATTATTTCAGCACTGGTGTGATGACTTTTTAAAGTGTATCATTAAACCTAAATCATATTTTTATACTTTTCCTGAAGCAAATGCTATTTTTTGAATACAATAAATGCCAAAGATATGCTTTTTAAAGCAGAAATATGCAAAGTCATAGCCCCTGATGTGAACTTAGAATTATTGTAAGTAGCGGGGCAAGCTGGGCTTTTTGTGAAAAAATGCTCAAGTTTATAGAGACAATTATTGTAGTAAAGCATGCAGATTTACAATTTCAGTCATGTTTTGTATGTTGGTCCTGGGATTCTGCATGTTTCAGAAATCAGTGCCGAATATTAAGAAACAGAGCATTATGAGGATAATTTTTTTAAGTACCTAATGGCTAAAATTAATTTAAAACCCCCAAACAGTTATACTTTTATAAAGGTATATTTTATGGAAACACAATGAAAATGTTGGAGTAATTTTTTCCATAGCAGGCCCATTCCCATGCTAGTCAATTTCAAAATCTTTCTACTTTGCAGTATCTAGACCCATGAAGACTTCACAGAAACCATGTTGTATCAAAGTAGAAAAAGTTACTAGGGTATACAGTTTTTATTGTACTGCAGTATCTACTTCTATGTAAACAGTCTTATTTCATTCTTCAGTTGTTATGGTAGAACCTAGAAAATTCCTTCAACTCTTTCCATTTCTGTGATCTCATATGCACCAAGATTTCAGAGGTAGAGTTAACTCTCACTTTTGTCAGGAGTAGCTGTGGGACTTCTTAGTGGACTTCCAGTGGCCAGCTTAGTACTGAAAAAAGCATCAGATTTATACAGCCCTGTGGAGTTTAGCTAATGTGGAAACAATTCTGCCTCCATTTTTACTGTAACTCCCATTATCATAAAGCTGACATGCCACAAGGTGCACAGTACAGTACGGTTCCAGCCTCACCCTAGGCTTTTCTTTTTTTAAATTTCATTGCAGTGTATGTATGCATACTATGTATATGTAAACTATAGCATTATGACTAGATTACTCAACAATTTGGGGCCACAGTAAATTGCTTTGTTTCACAGGTGAAATACATTTTCTAAAAAATGTAAAGCAAGAAGAATTGTACAAAAAGCAAGAAGAAAAAGGGTAAAGCTTGTCTGCATGAAAGCAAATGTCTTAGGGCTAACCTGAAAATGTGGACTCACATGAAGACATAGTCAACCATACAGATCAACATCCTGTAAAGAGACATGGAATAACAAGAAACAATTGCCACTCTTGCCAGAGGATTTAGAAGTCAATGACATACATTTATGTTATAAACTCAATTAAAGACAGATAACTCAAAGTAATCTTGGATGGTTTAAATACTGTGGGATGGACATAGTACAAGACACATAGAAAAAAATTCATAGGCTGTTCTACTTCTTACTGAACAATAATAAATCCATGAAACCTGTGTAACCATTGCCTGCAAACCTTTTTCGAAATGCAGTGGCACATAACTGATACAGAAATATTTAATATGAAAGATTATTATGAGAAACTGTACCTCCCCAAAGTGTAGAATTTCCTCAGAATTTTCATCTTAATTGAATTCATCTAAGTGAATAACCATCTTTTATTACAAATTAATCACTGAATATGATGCATACACTAAAATGGTAAAATATTTCTCTAATACTTAGGAATAATTTCAGGATACGTACTATTAATAACAAACAAAAAAAGGAGAGATACTGGTTTAATTAACTATAAGCAACCTTCTGATGGGAAAAAACTTAACTGGATTTTCAATGTTAGCCCACAGTTCATTATGTTTAATTTAACTAACTCCGTCATACAAGAGTTAATCTTAGCCTACACAAAATTTTGTTCTGCCATCTTTTAGGTACATAAAAAGACACCTCCTTTGATTAATTCAGTTCCAAAATTTTAAAGAAAGTGTTATGGGCATCATGTTTTAGTAGTGCTTTAAACCAACATTATCCACTGAAAGATATTTAATCATGCCTTGATGCTTATAGTAGGTCATATAGTTATTATGACAGCTAAACTTGATAATGTTGAATAACCTAGATTTCAAAGAAAAGAGGTGTGAACTTAGAATTTAGGGAGTTTTAAAACAACTCCAAATAACAGTCAACACTTTGATGATCTAGCTAAAACATAAAGTGATAGAAAAAACATTCAATATTTTCTGTGAGAAATTATGACTGACTAAGCCATTTCATTGTTTGAGTGTTATAATCCAAAGCTTTAGTAATTATTATAACTAAATGCAATTGAATTGCAATTATTGATCCTGAAAAGCATTTTAGGGCTTTTGTTTTGTTGTTCCTTCCTAAAAAAAAACATTTGAGAAGTGACACTTTTTAGTAATCATATAAGGCTGCTAAAAAATAAGAGCAAAGCAGTTTAACAAGGCTTTTACAAAGCCATCCAGGTTCTGGCTAGAATAGCAGTTAAAGCTTCAATTCTCTAAGGAAACCGGTTACCTTAACTTAAAGGACATCAGGGGGAGCTTCTTGTGTCTTTCTAGATCAGTGCCATTAAAACCTCAGTCCCACCAACTTTTACTGAAATCGGCTCTTAAGGACTCGGTTCAGGAATGTACCTGGATTGTCCATTCCCTTGTCCAGCTACAACAGTTGTTACCAAGATCCAGTCAGTGCTGGTGTGTGTGTTCCTGCTGCCCCCACGGTGTAGATCCTTCAGTCTCACTCACACAGATGAGCAGCAGATCATTTGCTGGCCCTGCAGGAGGGGTAGGGACACAGGCCACGCTCAGCAATGGCACTTGGCTTGGCTTCAGCACAGGCACATTAAATCTCCAAAGAACTGCTTTGCTACAGTCTTACATGCCAATTTCCTGCCTTTTTCTGTATATCCTGTCCCCTCCGACTTTCTGCTCTTTAAGGAAGCACTTAGATTTATTATCGGGGAGCAGTTCGGTTTTGTCTAAGAATTATCTAATGATTGGCACAGAAGTTTGACCTTGGGCTTCCACTCCCTGCAGAACTGGTCTACAGATGAGCCATCCTTCACTCTTTAATATTTTTTAAAAAAGGAATAGTTCCACCAAACAAGAAACCACAGCTTGTGCAGGAAATGGCACCTGCCTCCTGCTTGGACGATCTTTGTTCAAGGCCCTGTTTCAGGTCAGGGGAGTAGGGAGCAGCTCACATCTCCCACATTCCTTTAGATATTCCTCCCACTGTAGTTTTTTGAATATAGGAAGGGAATGCTTCCTCCAGATGCTAGGATGATGGCTGTGAGGAACACAGTTCATGGTTGAAGGCGCTGAGAAGATGGAAGCATTACTGACATAACTTGGCTAACATGTTTCCTTTCCACCATTATTGTTTGCATTTAACTACAGACTGCTGTTTGCCATGCTATGGGTGTCCAGCAGACCTAGATCCCTGACTCTCAATCTGTGGTATTTGCTGGGCTCAGACCTTCATGGCACAGTAAGATTATAGTGAGGACACATGGTGCTGAGCAGAGCATACCAAATACTCTTAAATTAAAACTGGCTACATAATGCAGTCCTGTCTACAGTACCTTTACAAAACTAGTCTGAAATACCTACATCACTGTCTGTAAATAGATCTTACATGATGTAATTTCCTCAGAAAAATCTAAACAGACATTTGGCCAAGCCAGATCAAAACCTCTAGGGCAGGAAAAGCTGTTCCTTGGTTTCACCCTCTCTTTCCAGAGGACGGAGCCATGAGCAGTCTATGAGTCGCTCAGGCCAATGCTTGTTAACAAATATGATCTGGAAGAAATGCACTGAGTTGAGAAGCTTACTTGAAAGGGGCTTATGCAATGGCTGAAACACTAGGTCAAGATATCAGCCATGGACAAAAATGTACAGACAGCCTAATTTAATGATCCTGGTGATTTTTATATAGCACTGATTGTAACTTTCCCACTCTGGTAAGTAAAGCTGCCTCCATCCCTCCCAACTTTCCTCACTTTCAGTGACAGCAGTTAAAAAACAAACAATGATCATGGCTCCAAATAAGTACTCCCAAAACAATTATGGCTTCCTCCCTGGAATTCCTGAATAATTTATTTCTAACCCCTAATTTACGTATACTCGGTTTACCTTTAATAGTAAGTTGATACAAACTTTGTAACGTAAGCTGGTACTGAGAATTTGCATTCTCTGATATAATATGAGACAGCTTGTTGCAAAAGAAATTGTGAAAATCCAAACAGGCTCATAAAGAAGAACCGTACTCCTCAGTGCAAATTCAGTTTCTGAATGGAAGAGCAATATTAGATTAGAGTGCACCATTCTTGTTTGTTCTACTTCTGATTGACATTTTGTTTTTCTATCTGGCCTCTTTCCAACATTTTTATTCTGAGCATTTATGCAGCACTCCAAGGAGTCAAAGATAGAACACTTTTATAAATAAAAGATGTGTTTGTATAATTACTAGGTAGAGAAAATAACTATTTCTGGGGTTAGTTTATTTCTTCTTGAATGCACACATATGGCCTGCATTTTTACTTTCCACTTTTGGTCAATAGCCAAAGCCCTCTTTAGATTCTTAATATATGAGTAATATTTCAAAATATTGTATGGTGTGACAGTATTTCTAGAAACAGCACTACCTTTCTCTATTTCTCTTTAGGTGGTCAGCTGGAAAGCCTTCTGAATTCTGTGGCATTCTTTAAATTGCTTGGTAAATTGAAAAAATAAAATTAAAAATTGAAGGGCTGGATGTTTTAGCTGTAAAAATAAAGCCTTGAGGCATTAGATAAACCTGATTCAGTCATTTTAGAGATATGGTTTAAACAGCTTCCTTTTTTATTTCTGTCATAAAATTCTGCTGTAGATGAAAGACTGAATGAGGTTGGCAGGGCTTCTAGGCCTAGCATTAAAGCAAAAATAAAAGAATGAACTTTGAATACGCTTTAGTAATGATTTCACCTTTTTTATTATTATTTTATTGATATTGAAACCAAGCACTTAAACCAAGTATTTTTCTTCAGAAAAAAAGCATGTATGATGTGGTGATACTCTTCACCTTATTTTAATGATGAAATACTACAAGATCTACACACCACGGGGGAGAGCACATCCAGGTGCAAAGCTTATCTTTACTTGACCTTTAGTAAATGTTCATAATTTTGATTTCCTGTAAAAATATGCCCTTCTACTAGACATTCAAAACTGAGGAGCTATGGAAGAGAATGAGTCTATGCATAGCAAGTCACACAGTCCTGTGACTTGGTAAAAAATTAGCAAGACATTACCTCAGAAGAATGTGTTTCAACATTGACAAATTAAGTCTTTTACGGATCCATGCAGTTTCTCACACTTGAAAATTTCACTCAATGTACAGTGAATTTGCTGTCATATTTCCAGTTTGCATCTGCTCAGTGCTTTTACACTAAGAATGGCTTTTGACTCTGGTGTCTCTGACCTTACTCCCTCCTCTTGATGCTGTCGCACTTTATAGAAAACACTCAGCTATCACCCTGAACAATAACAAGTTCCAGCTGATTTCTGAAGTTTTAGGTAATTGCAAGGAAAGGGGAGAAAGGGAGCAAAGAGTATGTGACAAAAAGTGTACCCAAAAGGTTGGGAAAGTATGAGAAACCGGACTGGGAATTTGCTTTAAGGGAGTTGATGTAAGCCATAGGATAGAAGGGGTACTGATGCACAAGGATGGGTTCCTAGTTTGAAAAGATGAGGAACTCAGAATCAATGTAATTTTTTTACTTTTACACTAAAATCTTGGCCCAGTTCTAAATCTTGAGACTGGCACAGAGGAGGGAGAGAAGCAGTTAATGAAACAGGCAAGGAAAGGACTTGAGGTTACTGCAACAGGGCAGTAGAAAGAGGCAAAATGAGTACAAAAAGGGACCTTCAGGTAACTTGGTCTTTCTTCTAAATAGAGTACTGCCTTTAAATCTAGATTCGAATTCAAGGTTCTGCCTTTAATCCACTTCTTGGATATCTAAGGTATGTGACTGGACAATTATTTTTAGAATTATATAAGAAACAGGATACTCGGTGTGAGGCCAAAAGCCTATTTGATGCTACACTTGATTAATTGATAGGCTGGGCTGAATTCATTTTAAGATCAACTTTATTTTATTTCCTTCCTGTGGCATTATGTCAAGGTGAAAAATGTATTGACTTATATTAATTTATTTTGTCCCGGCACATTCTGTGTGTTCAGGTTAATTTATAGTTACAGTCTGGTTTGGCACATCACCTTCATAGTGACTTTTCAAAGGTACTGGTTAGTGCAAATGCCATTGAAACTCTTCACACAGCTGATGTTTATTTTTTTTTTCAAAGAGTGTAGTCTGATGTAGCAATTCATTATTATCCTGCAACCCAATAAGAAGGATGATCCTTACTTCAGCGCCGTTTTGACTGAGGAGGATTTATGTTGATTTACCCCAATTCACAAGTCAATCCCAACTTTTTAGCCTTGTAACTACAAGTTCAGTCATTCTAGGAAAGATGACGTAATTGTTTCCATTAGAAGGCTACCTTCTGAACAATCTGTCATCTTCTGAGAACAAATAATCCGGACACAGAGCTTCATCTTGCATCTCTTGCTTTTTGTGCAGGAAATAACTTCCGTGCACAAATGAGTATAACACAAAACTCTTACAATCAATATAGTTGTATAAGGCATAACACAGAGTATAAGAAGGCAGGGGAGAAAAGAATATCCTATTTCATTAAACTTTAGTAATATGTGACTCACATATTTCAGTAGTTTAGTGAACCACAGAGAAAATGCGCTTCCCCCACTGAAAAAAAAAAAAAGAGGTGATATGCTTGTGTCATAAACAACTTCATCACTGAAAGGACTGAAAAGACAGAAAACTCCCATTTGACAGTGAAACTATTCAATCAGGATGAATTTCCAGATGCAATTGCATTTGAATTGACATCATTACACTTCACTGAAAAATTCTATATAAGCACAGAAAACTCTAAGGAATGGTAACATAAAAGAGCCTCCCAACAGCGTCCTTCCCTTGATTTCAAGGGAACCATAGCAAAGTAAAATATCACTGATGACTGTGCATGTAGAACATTGGCTAACAAAGCCGCTTAAAGTGCAAGGAAATGTAAACATTTCTGTTGAAATCCTATGTTGTTAATCTCCCTAGCTATTTTTCTATAGGGAAAAAAAGTATGTGCATTTGAGCTGAGCCCTGTCTATCAATTAATGGTGTTATCTCTGAAAATGAAGAGTCAACACAGAAAAAGAAGAGAAAAAAGGTGGAGATGAAAAGAGAGAAACAGACCATACTGAGTAGGAAATATGGGTAAAAAATCAGAGGCAGAAGACAAAGAATGAATAAATGGTGTAAAGAATGATGAGGATGTGCAAAGCAGATTGAAGAGGCTGGAACATGGTACTGACTGTGAAAGCTGTGACTGAGATAAAAATTATAATATTTCTAATAAGAACCTTATAGTTCTGAGTGGAGATACCAAAATGTTTGATTTGCTTGCTTAAATTATATCAACCAAACAGACAAAATGTTATACTAGATTCAGTAAAGCTCTTATTTTGTTTTAAGAAGCTATGTGAGACTCTGTGTCTAGGATCCCGGATTCTAGTAAGTCAAATTATGTGCTTACAGTACAACAATACAATGTTTTTATCCACATTAACTAATATAAAGAAAGAATTGGGTTGTGTAGGGTAACATCTTAAAAATAACTTGAGGAAGTCTTTGCATGCAGTGCTAAATTATAGCTGGGCAAAGAACTACATTTTAACAGATATTAGTGATTATCCACTGTAAAGCCAGTGCAGTAATATTAGATCACACATAAAAGAGCTAATATAAGGTTCAATAATTTTGTATTTTATTTTATGCATTTTTTTTAATCCTGTTTTGTGATTTTTAGATAAAGAAAGCTAGAAATGTAAAAGAGAAAATTGAGTGGGCAGCACAAGGCATCTACAGGTACACTAGAAGCAAAAAGAAGACTAGGGAAAACACAGAAGCTGCTGAATGGGTCAAGGTGGCAAAGTACATGGAAAAAGCAATGCCTCAAGGCCTTCTTTGCTTCAGTCTCTCTGAAGCAAAATAGATAAGACTTCAGGAGTTCCAAGTCCCTGAGAACAGAGGGGAAGTCTGGAGCAAGGAAGATTTACCCTCAGTGGAGGAGGATGTAGTTGGGAAATATTTAAACAAAGTAAAATCCACAGAAGCTGGTGGGATACACCCAGGAGGGGTGAAGGGTGAGAGTGGTAGCTAGTGTCATTGCAGGATCATTCACAGTCATTTTTGAAAGGTCATGGCAAATGCTGGAGACTTCTGAGGACTGGAAGAAAATATGACTTCTGTCCTTAGGAAGGGCAGAAATGCTATCAGCACAGCTACAGGTTAGTTAGCTTCACCTCAATCCCTGCAAAGGTGGTGGAGTAAATAATCCAGGAAACCATTTCCAAACATATGAAGATCAAGAAGGTGAGTGAGAATAGCCAGTATGGACTTGTGAAGCATCCTTGAGAGGCTTCTGCAATGAGATAACTGGGTTGGTGCAATAGAGGAAAATGGGTTTGATTTTGTCTTGACCTCAGTAAGGCTTACAGAACTGTATCCCATAAAATCCTTCTAGACAAGCTGATGAAATACAGGCTAGATAAGTGAATGGTGAAGTGGTTTGAAAACCGGATAAACTGTCGGGCTCAAAGAGTTGTGATCGGGAGCATGAAGTCCAGGTGAAGGCCAGGCACTAATGGTGTACTCCAGTGGCTGATACTGGGGACAATATGTTTCATCATCTTCCCTGATGACCTGGACCACAGGACAGAGTGCACCCTCCGCAAGTCTGCAGATGATACAAAACTGAGGGGAATAGTTCATGAACCACATGGTTATGCTGACACTCAGGGGGATGTCAGCAGCCTGAAGAAACAGACACCTGGTGTGTATTGTTACAGGCTGGGGCTCACTGGCTGGGAAGCAGCTTTGCAGAGAAGGCTCTAGTGGTCCCAGTGAACGATGAGCCTGCAATGTGCCCTTGTGGCAAGGAGGTCCAAGAGCTTCTCCAGGGCTGCATCAGGAACAGCATCACATTCCTTGCAGGTTGAGAGTGTTACCCTTTTACCCCTCCTCAACACCAGAGAGGCCACATGTAGAATGCTAAGTCCAGTCCTGAGCTTCCTGGTACCAGCAAGACTTGGGCAAAATGGAGCAGCTCCAGTGAAGAGCCACAAAGACAATGAAAGAATTGAAGCATGTGAGCTATATGAACAGGCTGAGAGAAATGGTATTATTCAAGCTGGAGAGGTTAAACATCAGGGGTATCTTACATACATGTATATAAATACGTGGTAGGGGTAGAAGTTCAGACCTTGGAGGCAGACTTTTATGAATGGTGCCCATTCTTGCCCAATGGCAAGAAGCAACAGGCAGAAATTAAAACAGTGAGGGCCTTCACCTATAATGAAGAATAGCTCTAACTTGGAATAGTGCATTTTCTCTGTACATAAATACTAAAACAATGTATTTAATGATTAAACTTTTATCAACAATCCATACCCAGTATCTTTGTCACTTCAGCTGTACATTTCTGTTAATTTTGTCAGAACTACAGACACCTTTTCAAGCCTCCCTTGAAATATGCACTTCTCTGCTAGCAAGCTTTCATTTGAATCAGATATCTGAAAGGCTGAAAAGTCTTCCTTTTGTTGAGGAAAAATGGTCAGTTGACTTCAGCTAGACTCAGACTGATCATAAAAAAAAAAAAAGCTAGGAAAAAAAAATTGAGAAATTAAAACAAGTGTGGCATTTCTAAATGCCCTTGAAGCCAATCCAGAAGGTGATATCATTAAGATTCTTCTACAGATGTGCAGACAATAATGGTGTGTCTTTACAGAACAGGTTAATTTAGAAATGCAAAATTCCTGTTTATTCTTTTTCTGACAGTCTCCTTTTTCCTTACCTGTCATTTTTAGTGAGAAATCTGGACAAGAATGTAGTTCTCCCGCTCAGTCCTGCTCCTTCCAGCACAGCTGTTGCTTTCATTATGATCATTTAATGGAACCAAGGAAATAAGGACAAATGAGAAAATGGATAATAGCATGAAAGGAAGAAGGAATCTTTATATAGATAAGTAAATTTAATCTGGAAGGAAAATAATTGATGGGGTAGAATTAGCTGTGAGCATTCCTGTAAATTCCTAAGGGAATACTGCCAAACAACACTACAATTCCTAGGAGACTTTCCAGTGTATCGTTAAAAGAGAACATATGCAGTCAAAATCTAGTAAAGTCAAGGGATTTTTTTAAAGATTAAAAGCAGGCTTTTTTTCAAGATTGAAACTAAACATTTTATCCTGAAAGGAAACTTCATAATGAAAGATTTAATGCCCACTAGACTAATCAACTTTAAAAAGCAAACAGAAAAACAAGCTACTTTCCTCTTGAATCTTTTCATGCTGCTAAGCACAGAGTTAGTTAGAGGATCTTTGACAGCAGTTCCAGGTCCAGACTACAACATGTAGCTCTGATCTTGTACTGTCTGACAGTGCTAAGTTTAGCACTTATATTGTTTGAGATTTATTTTTTTGGGGGCTGTTTTCTAGAACACAGGAGAAAAAATAGGCAGCCTGTCAAAGGATTAGGAAGCAAACTTTCTGGTGCGGTGCTTTTTGTGTTTAGTGCCAACCTACTTTGTGGTATTAAGATGCAAGGGAGAGGGTCTTCTTGAGTGAAATCCAACGAAAGCGTTTTAATCTTTTAAAGGTTATGCATTATGCCTCCACTTTCACGTCTCAGAATGAATAAAGTTTACGACAGATTTTCAGTGAGCATGTTTCTAAATGCCATGATACTTTTATAAGTAAATAATAAACAAATCAAACATTTAAAGAGTAGGTTGTGAACCCTGCAATGCACTTGGTAGCATTTGCAGTGGGTGGAACACACCCTACCTGTGTCCATTGGGTTGGGGTAGGCAGAGAACTGCTCTTTCTGTCACCAATGCTGGTCTTTTCCCTAGTAGAAAGAGGCAAGGAGTAAACAGAGATTATATCCCACCTCAAGCAAAAATCTCAAACTGAGCAGCTCATAAAGTTGTGGGTAGAAACGTTTTTGATTGCTTTGACTTTTTTTTTTCTACTAAGTTTATATTTTGTGAA
This sequence comes from Campylorhamphus procurvoides, assembly GCA_013396655.1. NCBI lineage: Eukaryota > Metazoa > Chordata > Aves > Passeriformes > Dendrocolaptidae > Campylorhamphus > Campylorhamphus procurvoides. The sequence goes on from WBMV01004528.1 coordinate 451,793, forward strand.
GAACTCAAACAAATTGAAACACCTTTCCCCAGAGCCAGGATCAGACACTGGATCATGCGGGACAGATGTTAGCCACATACAAATCCTCTATTTTCTCTGTAAAGTTTTTACCTCTTTGTCAACTTCCCTCATGGTAGCATCCAGCCCTAATTAACTCTGTTTTAATGAGCCATTGCTAAAGGTAGATGAAAATTACTGATCTCATTGAATAGTAATTTCAGCAGGCTGCACTCATACCTTTATGTATGGGTCATGGAAATAATATTAAAAAGACAGCCACGTAAAACACTTAAATGAATAGTGAAATTACTTACTGATGTGATACTGATTAAGTAATGCAGCAGACTTTAAATAAATCTGCTCTAATTTCTTTTGGTGAGAAGGATCATCTCCCAAGTCCTGCAGTTTTATCTGCCTGGTTATGCTTCTGGGCAAGCAGTTTTGACTCAAGGAAATGCGATACTGGCTTACCACTTCAGACCAGAATTTGTGTGAGCTTTTCATTTGCTTCTTTCCATACTCACTTTAAATCTGATGAAAGAAATGTATTTTATTTTGGCTAATGCACTTTAATGAAAGTTGGATTGTGACTTGGCAAAGAAGCGGAAGCTGGAATGTACACGCATGGAAAAAAGCCTGGAGAGAGTGATCGAGGACAAATGAAGACAGGTGTTGGTGGCATAAAGAAGGGAAATGCAATAGGGAATAAGGTTAGAGAGATAGCTTGGGGCAAAACTTTGAGGGTCTTTCAAGGCAAGGACACAGAGTCTGAATTCAAGGTGAGGTGTGTGAATGAAATTAAATTGGACTAACTTCCTCCGTGAGATGTTCAAATATATGTTATAGCAAATTTTGCACTTCTGTTTTTCAGAAGTGAAACTTAAATAGACAGAAGCTCAGTATTTTATCAGACATGTTTTGATATGCTCTTAGAGAACAATAAACAAATCTTGACTGTATTGAAATAAAATAAAGTAGGGAAAAAATATAAACAGTTGCACTCCAGAAGGTAAAACAAGCAAAGAATAAGAGATTCTCGGTAAAAGGGCCATGTTGTGCAGTTTCCAACTGATCATTCCCTCAGGAGATATAGACTTGGGAGCAACATACTCAGGACCAGCCATGTGCTCGAAAACTTTGAACTTGCTCCCATTTTCCCTCAGGAGCTATGTCTCCTGCAAAATCCCAGGAAAGAGGATGAGGGTAGGTGTAAAGCAAGAAGCTGTATGAATGTTGCAATAAATTTTTGCCAAAGCCTGAAGATAGCAGATGCCACGAACCTGCAACTAAAACTAGTATTCATGGAAATACATTTGTTTCTCACTGAACTACACACAGCACTGATAGAAGAAGATATAGAAGAAGACAAAATGCTGAAGTCCTCATCATGTATTGAAACACTGGGTTATGGTTTTACTATCACTTCATGGGGTCACTTTGTAATGTATAGGACAGCTTTACTATGTGATTAACAAATTTTGGCAGATATGAGGTGGTGCATGGTTCTAACTTTACCCTAACAGAAATAGTCAGCTGAAAATATCTGGAAATCTAAAAGAACCTTCACTTAAAACATTGGTACTGTTTCCCGAACAAAGTTCAAACCCATAATAATATGCTTGAATTACATATATCAAGATACAAGTAGGCTTGTATCTTGAAACAGTCCTACAGAAAACTCGAAAGTATGGCGGTAGCTGGGAACAAAATAAAAAGAATGGACAATAAGCTCAATATGAGCAAACAGTGTGATGATCCAGCAAAGAAGCCAACAGGATTCAGGGCTGCATCAACAAGGGCATCCCCAGCAGAGAGAGAAAAAGAAGTCATTATCCCTCTCTGCTCAATGCTTGTCATGCCACACCTGGAATATTGTGTTTAGTTTTGGTACTCACTATGCAAAAGAAATATGTGGACAGGCTGAAGAGGGTCCAGAGGAGGGCCACAAAGGAGATCAAAGGAGTGGGTAGCCTACCAGATGAGGAAAGACTGAGAAAGCTGGGTTTCTTCAGCCCTGAGAAATGAAGACTTAGGGGAGACCTTAGCACACCATGTTGTGGTATTTAAAGGGTGGCTACAAAAAAGGAGGAGACTCCCTCTTCACAGGGAGTCATAGGAAACTGAGGAGTGGTAATGGGTACAAGTCACTCCTGAGGAGATTCTGAATGGACACAGAGGAAAAATTTTTCACAATGAGAACAATCAGCCATTGCACTAATCATCCTGGGAAAGTGGTGGATTTCCCAACACTGGAAACTTCTAAGATTCAGCTGAACAGTGTGCTGGTCCACCTTGTCTAGACTACCCTTTTGTTAATACAGGTTGGGCCAGATGATCCCCAAGGTACCTTCCAGCCTGGTGTTCTGTGATTCTCTGGTTCTATGATTCTTCTAAGAAGGCCATTCACATTTAATATTCAAGAATATTACAATGGTTGTATATGTTCATGGTTATTTCTCAGCAGAGTATCACCTCAGAGTATTTGCCAGTTGTCAAAACTGGAACTTTATGCATGAATATGCTGGATTAGTTGATCTGGGATTCATTGGACTAGTTCCTTATGTCTAGAACTGAGTAAGTACCAGAGAGCAGAAATAAGTCCATACTATTGTGTAACATATCAGTGCAGCCCCCTCACATATAGAAAAAAGGATTTTCAAGTTACTGACTGAAAGGAGGTCATATGTAGGAACTGTCCTACATCATACAATAACAGAGAAGGAGATTCTACAGCCCTACAACCTGAGTATTGATGTCATAGACACATATTGAAGCTCCTGCTTTCTCTACGACTTGAGGTCAGGACAATTTATGCCACATTTCCTTTGAGTACTTCTGCTGCTAGGCTGTTGTATGGAAGGAGATGTGGCAGCAGATGATATAAATAATTGTGATCAGTCCCTTCAGATGCCACTATCTGTATTGTATAACTAATTACATAAGAATCTCTGTTTTCACTAAGGCAGCTGGAACCTAGATAGCAAAAATGGCTTTGATATATCAACTCTAACTTGAAGAAACAAAGATCCTGAATTGTTTCTAGTTCCTACTTCTCTCCCTTCTTATTGGTTACCTTTTTAAAGCACCATGGAGAGCTTTTTTGATGGCAGAAAATGCTTTTCATATTTTTGATTTGGTCTGGAATACATTTGAGGTTTATATATATATGTGTGTACAAAATCCACATCAATATTTAGAATGAAGTTTTTCAATTGACAAAAAATTTGCACATGGAAAAAATTAGACTGTTTATAATTTTCTTGCAAGCGGAGATAAAAGGATTTTTTTCACACACTTTTTTGCCATTTTTTTACAATAAGAATAACTTGTCTAAACCTAACTGTCTTGTAAAAGGGTAATGAATGAACCTGTAAGCTCTAATCACATAGGAGATAACCTTCCCACCAGAGCAGTCTTGTCTTCCTAATCACACTTTTCAGAATCACTATTCTTCAGCAACACTTCTTACACTGTGAAATGCTATCAGAGATACAAAACAATGCAAATTCATGATAGCATATTTTGATAGTAACTGAGCAGCTCCATTTCTCAGAATAATTGGACAAAGATAAACACACACATGTACTTAGAGAGAGAGGGTGAGCAATAGGTCTGTATAAGTGTTTATATACACAGATTTATACATGCACACATGCACAGACACTATATTTAAAGTAGAAATAAGGGACACTACTGTATTTAGATCCTACCAAATGCCCCAGCCTTGCTTCCTTTCAGCTGTAAAAGCTTTTCATATCTGCTTCTTCTGATCACCAAATCAGCAGTATCTTTTCTGGCTTAGATGATATCAGCAAGATAACAATTGGGTATTGCTTTGGGAAAGCCATAATCTGTAATTAGTGACGTCAGTCAACTTATTAAAATGTAATTACAGAAAGCACTTTAATAATAAAACACCACAATGAATATTACGTGTCTTTTTCAATGTCATAAGCACAGTGAAAAAGACCTATGGTACCATCTTTTTATTTTGGTTTTGTGCCTGATTGAGGATTTTGTTTGTTTACCTATGAAAATGGTCTTTTATATAGCTTTTGTATCTCACGCATAGAGGGTAGTTAAATCATTAAAAGAAAAAAAATGCCTTGATCATATTATTTGCCTTGATTTCCATCTGTCTTTACTAGAAAGCTGTCATATTAGAGGAAATCATCCTGCAAACTGTGTGTTTACTAAAAATGGAGAAAGCTAAGAATCTAGTCTGAAGTACACCCACAGAGACCTTCATGGCAACTGAGGATGGACACATAAATAAATAAATAAATGCAAGGAGATAAAATACTGAGACAGAATGAGTCATTTTGTATCAGTCAGTGCCAGCTCTACATTTGCATTGTAGAAGGTCGATTATCTCACACTGAAATATGGCAGAAAGTATGAACTCAGTAGCTCGGGGCACTTAACACTGTTTAGATCTGTACTTTAACACTTAATTTAATATTTTTCCCGAAGGGAAATGATTAATAATTGCATTCAGTGAAGCATGCACTTTAAAAGATTGACCCTTATAAGCGTTTGTTTCTTTTTAGGATTAGAAAAAGTAGCTGTTTCCCCAGACACTATCCACTTTTTACATTTTTTACACTTCACAAAGCTGCAAAATGTAACATGCTAAAGGCAAAATTTTAAAGATAACTAATTAGAAGAGTACTTTGCAATTATGTTTTAGACCATTCAGCAACAAATAAGAGTGAAGTGCTATTTGATGTTGAGTCTGATACTGATGAAAGTTCAGACATTCCTCCTATTGAATTCAGTGCCATGTGTCATCTACAGCTTAAATGGAACCAGGGAGCAGGCAGGAAATTGTTCATTTTCAGTATATATATTGAAACATACATTCTGAATCTTTTTGAGATCCTTCAAATCTTTTTGAAAGAATTCACTTCTACATAGGATTTTGTCTTCAGCAATACCTTGACAGACCAGAAATATATTCCAAGTAGATTTTGAGAAACAAGAACATTTAAGCAATGGGAAACCTCCTTTTTGGGTCTTCAACCCAGGATTTATAGACATTTATATATAGACTTATCTAGAGAAAATGCTGACTGAACAGAGAACAGTGCACAAAATGGACAGAGATACTGGTTAGAAACTCTTTGAGAATCCAGCTGCTTTTGTGCCGAACAACATATCAGTTGTTCTGCGATCACAACATTCAAGAAAAATTTTGTCATGTTTTTACTGTATTTCAGGTTTGTATCTCACATTCTGCCAATACTGCTCACAGTTATGCTCGTTGTGTTTGTATATATGTATGTGGACACAATGTATTAGGATGTGCACTGAAAGCTTAGCCATCAGCCTCAAAAAATTCCAAAGAGCCATTTCTTGGCAATAACTCTTAGTCCACATCTGCACTAGCTAACCTTAACACTGTGTTAAGTGCAGGAAGCTCTCTGCCCCATGCCAATACTTCTAGAATACAATGAAAGGAATAGGCTGTTTCATCTACTATTAAAGCAAATATTGTTAAGCAAATGACCTTTATGTACTCTCTGTCAAAAATTTCCACTCACAAATTTATAGAAAAGCATATAATGCAATTATTAACATGTGATATACTCTGTAATCTACGAATGTGGCTTGAAGGTTTTTTTCAGTATAATTGAAAAATATTTTCCATCAGCACTGTGGTAAACTAAAAACTGAAACTTGCAGATGGGCATTGGATAGTAACATACTTTAAATAGAAGGGGAAGGTTATGGTCAGCCAATATAATTAAAAAAACACTATTTATTTTAGTGCTAGTGAATGAAATTTGATGTGTGCAGACAGATGTTGCGCAGCATACTGCATGTCATTTCTCACATTCTCTGCAGTAAATTAGGCTTCACTATTTGAAGTATTTACAATGGAAATGAAATGAAGAATATTGCTAGAAAAATACAATTTACTTTTCCAGTGTATAATTATGAGCAGATTTAATGACACAGTGTTTCACACAATATTCCTTCAGTTCCTTAAAATAAAGCCTAATTCTCTGATGCTTTGCATATGTTTGAAATGGGAACAACATTTTACAGTTTTGCACTTAGTGGATTATCTCATCTACTTCCCTCTCTCTGAACCTTCCAGGTGGCAGAGAGGAGTGAAAAACATCTCACCAGGAGGTGATACTCTTAGTGTGATAGATTCCCCTGGTTGTTGGATTGCTAGTAAAACTCTTTCCTACCCTTTCTCTCCTAAATATTCCTACTTTCCCTTGGGTTAGGAGAACAGCAGATGTGCCAGAAGGAACAAGCTCCCTCTTTTCTACAAATTCTGCTTTACTCAGCTAGTACACAGGCCCATTTCCCAGCAAATAGAGATTGATGTCTCACTGTCGATGCATACATATTTATTTCAGACAATTCAGAATTTGAAAAACTTAAATGGGACTTTAGTAATCCTGTAAAGAGGTGGAATTTGGTCTTAACTTATCTTTTGACATAAAGATAGACTGATCAATGAGGTGGCCTTTGTTAGCATTGATGCCTGAATATAACTGCAGGCACCAAAATGACAATTTACAGCATCATTAATTTTCAGGAATATTTTTAGAGATCCTGCAAGGATGCTCCATGGCTTTGTTCATCATGGCTATTTCTGATTCAGTACTCCAGCTAAACGGAGCCAAAACTACTCAAAATGCGTGCCAAGAGGATTTCCGCTGCTCTGTAAGTATTACAACTTCTGAACTGTCAGTACCCTACCTTGGTTATTTCCCAAGATTCAATCCTCTTCCTGTGTCAGGAGCACTCAGATTTTCTGTTGCCATTGCTGTTTTGTATTAACATTGAATTGGTTCTATGACTGGTCTTTTTATTGAAAACACAGTAAATTTTGAATGCATATAGACCATTAGGTTACAACAAAGTGGTGGGTCACGCTTCCCTGAAAACATCAATTTGCTTCAGTAGAGTAACAAAAGGAAATTTCATCTACCCTAAGAGAACTACAAATCATCATTCTCACCAAACACTAACTCCTTTTAGCAAAATTGATCAACAGAACAATGACTTTATTTTCCATGATGCAGTCAGTCACAGATACACATTTATTAAATAAAGGATGTGTCCTAGGTGAGTAAAGTGTAAGTCCACCATAAGAGAATTTCCTTTAAAATTGTGATCTATAAAAGGTTTATTCCTGAAAAAATTCTAATGGAAGAACTCTTCAAAATCAACACATGGAATAATCGAATGTTCTGACCTTAAATATAGCTTTTACAGCCCTTTTGCCCTCCTTCTCACAAGCTTGTCAAACAACATTTCTCCTATCTATCCTATTTAAGGGGTACAATATTGATCCTTACCAGTGTGCAATGCATATTTCCAAAATGTTTAGAGAGGAAATGTAATCATAGTTATCTCTAAATCAATATTCTGTTTTCTAGTTACAGTAATCATTTCTAGTTTATGCAAGTTTAGATGGTTCAAACTTATACAGAAGAGAATTTGGTGTTGCAAATGGAGAATGAAATGCTTATTTGGTGTGTCTAGAGGAGCATGGACATAATGTGTTTTGTAACAGAATAGATTAAGACACCAAGACAAAGTAAAACATAAGAAACAGATTGTTATCTCTAACCAAAATAAAGGCTTGTATATTTCAAGTGGTACCAATATATAAACTTAACAACCACTATAAACATGATATTTTCAAGAGAGAAGTAATTTTATTATTTTTTTCTTAGGTATTCTCAGAAGTCTTGCATATTTACATTTGCCAAAATTTAATATTCAAAGTATAAGGACTTGATATATTTTGTAAAAATATTAAATTCAGTGGAGCTGAATAGGTTGACATTTTCCAACAGAATTCTAAAATTGCTTGACAGGCTTTTAAGTCATCTTCTTTTTTTTAAAGTATGTTTTTGACTTTCAAAGCACTTAATGATTTTTATCAGGGACATGAACTGAAACTCAGGCTAACACCTGAAGTTAAGTCTTTCCCATGTTGTTAAATGCTGCTTGCTGTGCAAAAAAGGCCTGTCAGAAATCACTCACTACATTTGTGTTTTTCAGTCTTAGAAGTTTTCTTTTTTCTCAATAACATTGGTGAGAAGCAGTGTTTTTGTTGCCCACTTGCATGATTCTTCTACTGTCCTATGGCACACATATGGTAGATCTCTAACTATTCTCAGCACAGTTCACACCTATTTCTATCTTCTTTTTGGATATCTTTAGATATAAAATTGTTCAACACCAATCTTGTTAATATTTCTTATATATTGATTCAAGGAAATATCTAGCATTTTTCAAAGGATTTAAATCCTTCACATACATGTGTTAAAATGAAAATAACATCTGAACTGCAAATTTCAGAACTCGGTCTATAAATAGTAGATTTCCAAAAGCCTAATTTTGTTTAAGATGATAAATGTAACTACCATCTTTCAAGCTGATATTCTTCTCTTTCCAAAACACCCCTATTGGTCTGAATGTGACTTCCAAAATACGCAGGCTGCTTGACCACGTGTACTCCTCTGACTTCTGAAGCAGCAAAGGTTGCAAACTGACAGAGCTTTGACTAGCTAATTGCTACTTCCATTTTCTTGGGATGTCAAATTGGATTTTCTGTGGTAGTTAAGAAGTCAGCAGACAATCCTCCTACTTGCAGCAGGGCTCTCCAGGCACAAGCAGCAGAGATCACTTTGAACAAGAGCAATCACTACAAGCTTTCCAGTCAGGCTTCCCATGCGGTGGCTGTCTTTCAAACAGCAACACAGCAGACAAAACATATTTAAACTTTAAACTGTAAAGCTTCAAAAGAATTGCCAGGAAGTGTCAGATGCACATGTCATTTCTGAAGCTGGATTTGGTTTTTTTCTCCTTAGCACAGCAAAGAAGTATGAATTGGTTTCTTACTCTACTGTCTGTTCAGCTGGTAAAGTGGGAACAAAAGTGATATATTTCATGTAGTTTTCTCAACTTTAAGTTTGCAGGGGTGTATCCCTCTGAATTACCCAAAATAATCCCAGTGAATTGACTTAAAACCTCAGTATGATCTCTCATGAACCTGAAAGGTGTGCGTGCTGCCCTTATTCTGCACAGGGTTTGTGATAATTCATATTGTTCTTTTATGCACCCAAGACAGACTATCAGATCAGGATCTCTCCATTTCTTCCTGGGATTTTGGTACTTGCATTTTACTACCTTAAAAAAAACGAGAACATAACAGTCTTAAAGCTTTATGGGTTTTTTGTTGATTGGTTGTTTCAGTTTGTTACCGTTTGGTTTGGTTGGGTTTTTTCCCCAGAAATACCCTTTCAGAAGGTACAATCTGTTGAGAATTTGGGATGATATCTGGCTCTCACAGCTTCTTCTCAGCTGTTTAAGGGATTATCATCTTGTGTTTATTTCTATTAGACAATAATCTGTGGTTTTACTCAGAATTTCAGCACAATTTAAAAGTGCCTGTCTGAATGTTAATTTATGGAAAGTGACAAATTTGCACTCAGAAACCTCCTCCCAGATGTCTCTCCTAATTCCAGACTTGTAAAACTCACATTTTGGATTATGTGAATGGACACATACAGCTATATCTGATTGCAAGGGAAGTGTATGTACTCAGGCTATGTGTGGTGGTAGCAAAGAGCCTGGGCATGTTGCCCAATAGTGTTAAGAGGAAGGAAGAGGAGGAGTAGAAAAAAGGAAAATTCTAATGGAATTCAAAGGGGGAAAAGCCCTGTATCTTTTGTATTTATCTAGCATTTCTCATCCAAGAACATCGGAGCCTTCAGTCTTTGATAGAAAGAAAAAAATGCTCAAGACTTTCCTGCTACAAACCTTTATCTTAAAGAGAATTAAACCCATGAGCGTTAGCAGTAACAGGGCCTAAATTTGCAAATGATCAAAGGCAAACGATCAAAGTAAATGAGCAATATCTCACACAGGTTGGGATGGTGCCTTCCCTCACATCTCTCTGAATTATTATTAAACAATGTCTTTGCAATCTGGAAGGGACAGTTTCCATGAAAAATATATACTCTAGTCAATGTACATTTTGACAAAAACCTCTCATGGGTTTATGGAACAGCAAAAAATGGCCAATATACTTAAAATGCAGTCCTAAAAATATGACATATGAAAGAACCGTAAGTCAGTAATGTCTGTAGGAATACTTTAAATTAATTAGCTGAGCTTTGTTATAGTCCCAGTCAGATAGGTAATGAACAGATTTTCCTTTTCCTTACAATTTCCGAAAGCCACAGGACATGGCCAGTTATGCTCCCCGAGTCTGATTAATATCTTCCTGCAGTGCATGATATAAGCAGGGCCTGGCTAAATTTTGCTAGTATAAAACAACAAAAAAATGAAGACATCTAATTGTGTAACAAGAGGAAGATGAGGAAAAAAATGTCCTTGCATATTTTGTTAATTGTATTAAGTATTTAAACAAACTACACTTTCAAAATGGTACACATTCACAGAAGGGTCTCCTGGGCCTACTTAAAACTTATGAGGGAGATTCTTATTTGAACATAAAAATGTTAATTTAAAAATGCAAAGTAGTAATCTAAATCAAATGTGTGAAGGGGCTGATTAATGCACACCTTTGGTACATAAGGGGCTCTCTGCACTGACAGCACATTGCATATTCATCTAAGGTATAGTTTAATCAGAACTATTGCACAGTTTGTCATTTTGCTTCTTAATCAGTGTTTCCTCTTGAGGGTTATAGCTCTTTGCTCATCACTGTTGCCATTTAAACATGTGCTTTTTAATGAAAACTAATTAGTAAACATTACAATAAAAGGTTTTGTGTGTGGTTTCAGCTGAGACCTGCATAACCTTTGTAGCACTAAAGTTTAAACTTTAGTCTCGTCCAGTCTATAGTATGAAGTTTCTCTGGAGTCTGTGGCCATAAAGGAACACATCTGCTTTAATAAACTGCCTTACAACTTTAGTCAGTCTTGCATCTGAGCTAGTAGGACAGAGGTCTAAGTCTCCCAGTGATAAGTAAAACAATAGGACTAAATCCCCATTTCCCTTGACTAGGAGAGTATCCTAATTCTCAACAAGGACTTTGATCTATGGAGATTGAAAATATTTCTTATCAGATTTAGGGAAAGCAGTGAGGAGGGGACAGATATTTTTACACTTGAAAATGAAATACATTAGAAAAAGAAGAAAATAGCTTTTAGAAATGGCAAATGTATTCACATATTTAAAAACAGAACCTGAAGATATATTCTTAAATCATGTATTAGAATTCTGTAATAAAGACATTCACATATACATTGAACATGTTTTTCCTGAACTACAATATTTTCATCTTATGATCTAATCTTGTGATCTTCCCCTTGCCATGTAAGATCAGTGGAGTCTGTGACAAAAAGATAACATGATGAGTAAGGTAATGTCAAAGTGCAAATCATGCTAACAACTGAATATTTATTTCAGATATAAACATATACATTTATACATTTATGTGTATGCATTGACACACACAAGCAAACAGGGAATAGATAGGTACATGTGCATTCTTCTAAAATCAAATTGTTTCAATGTCATAGAGTTGGCAAAGAAGAATGCCTGCTTTAATGCTTATAAAAAATTGTAATATTTCTTTTATTCATTTTAAGTTTTTGAAAGGAGAGGACTGAATGTGAAAAAATGTGAATGTGAGCAGTCTCAGCACCAAATATGACAATGCAATATATTTAATTTTGTTACTGTATAAAACAGTAGTTTAAGAACTATAACAAGAAAGAATTATAATAATAAAATAGAAAATTCAGTAACATACTTTAAATGAGAAATTGTTTTTGTCTGCTAATGCATTGAATGTGAATCTTGTAGGCTAACAGAAGTTTCCTGAAGGTTATACTCTTGTGTTTCAAAAAAACTTCACTTTCTAAAACATCAAACTTTAAAACCATGTTAATTAAATATGCTTATGGATGTCAAACTAAACACAGTAATTTGGCTCTCGTACTGGGAAAAAAATCAAAGGATAAGTTAACTTTAAATTAGCTTTAAAATTAATACTTGTACCATTGAAGCTGCAAGTAGAATTTTTAAAAGGGAGGGAGGAATCCAGTGTACAACCTGACAACCTTTTATGGCAGTTAATAACTAACAAGTATCGGTTCAGAAAACAAAGAAGAAAAAATGTAAATGGAGCAAATGATGGACAGTCAATTTTTTTTTAAAAAGCTTTGTAAATGTTGTTGCCGTAGGGCTTTCATGAATTTGTAGATTTTTATA